>CABHPH010156637.1:0-20000 GCA_902168325.1 Peromyscus nudipes
CTGTGTGTGTGTGTGCTCAAAGCAATGTCTAAGCCTGGGTACACAGACACAGGGTTATAAAGAACTGGTCATTGGCAGGTGAAGTGCACACATCTGTATTGTCCACCACTTGGCAATGAAGGCAGAAGGTGGATAGCCTAGGCTACATAGCATGACTGCTGTATCAGAAAAGAAACAAACTTAAAAACAACAATAATTAAAAAAAGAAGACACCTAGAAATGATCATGGAAATCACTCTAGAGAGAATTAACAGAGGACTCAAGACCTAGCTTTAAAAAAAAAAAAAAAAAAGGTAGATGGAGGAGAAAAAATTCAGCAAAGAGAAAAAAAAATCACAAATCAAAAGAATACAAACACACACACACACACACACATACACACACACACACTCCACAGTGCTTGGTGGAGACTTAAATATTTCCTGAGTTGGTGGAAGAAATAAATTTCATGAAGTTGGCAGAATGCAGACAGTCACAAATGGTAAGATAGAGCTAAGAGGGTAGACAGAAATGTATAGTTTGAAAATGTGCCAATCCTTTGAACTCGACAACACCAGTTCTGAGAATTTTGTTGTAAAGCAATTATATTGGTCCACGACTTTATCTATGGTTTTAATTTAAAATGTCATAAATCCTAATTTTATAAATCCTGAAGCATCTACCTATACAATAAAACATTTATTCACTGTTTAATCAATTAGCAACAGATGATCATTTAAATCAATATAAAGAACAAAAAGCACTGAGTGTCAACAGATGATCATTTAATATAAAGAACAAAAAGTACTAGTGTGTGTATATGGACATGTGCGAATGTGTGCGCACATACATAAATTGTAAAAATGACAAATTTGTAGTCAAGATTATATTCTAATTTCTGATACTAAAAATACTTTTCATCAGTTAATTTTAACTATTTCCCATTACTAATGTAATCAGATTTAACTTTAGCCCACCACCCAACTGGGTTACTGGGGAATACATAATTAAGTGATTTGTTCTGATGGAATATTAACACTCAACTAAGTTTATTATCTGTTAAAACAACCACTTTCTAGCCTAAATTTATTTCTAAAATTAGTATTTTACTTTTTCTCCTCTGGTCATATAGAGGTTGATCCTTAAGAAAAACGAACTGAATTCCCATTCTACCCAGAAAGTGCCGCGCTTCCTGCTTGACCCCCGCCCGGGAGCAAGTGCTGCGCAGCGCTAAGAACGTCATGTTGTTGCTGAGGAAGACAAAACTGGCTCAAAGTTCCAGACTCTGATCGTTTTAATGGCTGAGACAGGAGGTGGCAGCCTAAGACCCCGGCCTTGGTGGTATAGATGAAGTCTCAGGTTACAGCGTGAACCAGCCAGAAAAGCAGCAGCCCGCCCGAGGAGCCCAGGCACAAGGGGAACGCTCTGCTGGTGGTCGGGGGCGACTGTCGGGAACCGTGAAAAAAAAAGATGAGCACGCTCGGCTGTGCCCCCCGGGACGACGGTGAGGAGAAGGACGAGGACGCGAGTGAACACGGCGAGATCGATCCCAAGCCTAAAGGCAAGAAAGAGCTGGAGCTGCACGCGAAACGGGAACCGGACGAAAGGGCCGTCCGCATCCCCATCCCGGAAGTGCTCCAGCAGCGGCTGGCGGACGACTGTTACTACATCAACCGCAGGCGGCGGTTGGTGAGGCTGCCGTGCCAGACCAACGTGGGGGCCATCCTGGAGTGCTACGTGCGCCACTTCTCGGCCAGCGCGCTGGCCTCGGGGGACCGCCGGCCGCAGCCCCAGCGCGCAGCGCCTGAGAGGAGCGTGGGCCTCTGCAGGGAGATGGCGGACGGGCTGCGCATCACCTTCGACCACGCGCTCCCCTTGGTGCTGCTCTACCCCCAGGAACAGGCACAGTATGAGATGGTGACTTCCTCCACCTTTTTCTTTCCCACGGAGGAGAAAGCCGCCACCACCGATCCAGGCAGGAGCCAGGAGGGGCCCTGGCCTGGCCCGTCCACCCCGCAGCCCTCCTCCTCCTCCTCGGAGAGCCAGCCCGTGGCGGGGCCGGCCGCCCCCAAGAGGCGCAAAGCGGAGGCGGAAGCGCCGCGGGCTCCCAGGAGGTCCATGCGACACACCACCCACTGGCAGTCCGAGGACCGGGCCTCACCTCAGGCCAAGCGCAGCGTGCCCAAGCTGTTCCCGCACTTGCAAAAGACACCTGTGCACGGCACAGCACCTTCCCCCATTGCTCTGGCTCTAGGGACGGAAGGGAGTGCTATGTTTGCTGGCTTGGAAGGGACAAGTGAGGAAATAAATGAGGTCCTCTCCTGGAAGCTTGTGCCTGACAATTACCCACCCGGACACCAGCCACCTCCTCCCTCATACATTTACGGCGCCCAGCATTTACTGCGATTGTTTGTAAAACTTCCAGAGATTCTTGGGAAGATGTCCTTCTCTGAGAAGAATCTGAAAGCCTTACTGAAGCACTTGGATCTCTTTCTGAGGTTTTTAGCAGAATACCAGGCTGAGTTCTTCCTGGAGTCCGCGTATGTCTCTGCCTGTGAGGCCCACTATAGCAGCAAGAATCCCCGGACAATCTGTTAAAAGTTTTGAGGGCTCTGTAAACACATCCGCTCCACCTGGCTTGGTGTTTTCTGTTCTAGGTGGGCCCACCCTGGGGGAGGAGGGGCTCTGAGAGAGGGCAGGCTTGGGTATTTGAGGTGTTTGCATACTGTCGTTTTTTTTTTGTTAAGAAGGACTTCCTGAGTTATGTGTGGTTGTCATGCCCGTAGGGAGGTAAAGTGGCTTAGTTAATTACAAACAAACAAACATGCTATTGCACAGGCTGTGTGTGACAGCAAGAAGCAGCCACTGCTGTGTTCGGAGGGAACTTTCATGAAAATATATACATGGGTTAGGCTGTCTGTCAGACATCACAGTAGATTGTTGGCAAGAACCACACGGTGTAGATATTCCTTAGCATTCAGATGTTTTTGAAGACTTTTCTAATGTGATGAGACTAGAGAACTGTTCAGCACATGTGAGTGAGTTCAGCACATGGACATAGATAGGGTCATCTCAATATTTTAGGGGAAAATCAATACTGACAGTAAAAGAATTTGCAACTATAGAGTTTGTAACTGTTCCCTTTCTGTGAAACGTTATTCTTGGTGATCTAAATAAAGCATTATTTGTCTTGTTTGAAAAAATGCTAATTCTTCACAAAACTTCATTATTCTCATACAAAATTTACTATTGGTGGATAGATGTAAAATAAAAAGAGAAAACCAATAATTCATAAGCTGTTGCACAAAGTAGATTCCTTAGTTTTGAAGAAAACTGACAATGAATTGATATTAGATATTACAATCTCAATGAGAACAAAGGAAGCAATAAGCTTTGGAGAATTAATTAACATTTTAAATTATATTGTTTAAATATATATTTAAGAATTATTATATAAGATGTAAGTTTTCAAAAGCATTTTACTGATTAAAACAGTTTGTAATCTGATATAATGAAAAGAGTTAATACTGAATGATGCTGTATTATTTTTTTCTAGACAGGGTTATCTAGACAGGCTGTCCTGGAACTAGCTCTGCAGACCAGGCTGTCCTGGAACTCCAGAGATCCACCTGCCTCTGCCTCCCGAGTGCTGGGACTAAAGGCATGTGCCACCACTGCCCGGCAGATGCTGTAATTTTTTTTACTATGAAATAAGCAGTTTTTATGTTGAAATAAAACATCCTAAGAAGAATATATTTCTCTAAATACTCCTGATGACTAGGAAAGCTAAACTGCTACACCTTGGGAAAGATTAAAGTTTTCAGGTAACTCTTAATTTACCAATAGATTTTGCAAATAAATATTTTTTTAAAATGCCTGGCCACGGGGTAAATAAGAAAAGTTCAGAATTACTCAGTGTGTGGGAGCAACCATAAAGGCAAAGGCCACCGGAAAGGGGCTCAGAGTCTGTGGTGCATAACTGAGCAACCTGTTCCCTTCAGGATGGCCATTCCTTACGTGTCTGGAAAAGCGAAGTCAGTGCTGATGGCATCAAAAACAGGCGTAGAGCACTGTGCTTCCGGGAGATGAGTCTGCCTTTCCGCAGATACTAAAGCTCAACAGGTAAGAAATGATGGATGGACACAGGAAAGGAGGGCGCAGATTATGGGAAACTCTCTTCTGGTTTTCAATGTGGGAAAATGGAAGTGAGGCTTAATATCATTGTTTCTTTTCTGCATTAATTACCTCACATTATCGATATATGAACCTTGGAGAGAGTAATTATCACATTGTATTTCCTCATCATTGATCACCCTCATGTGGCACAGAACACAGGTCTAAGGTGATCAGTACCCAGGAGCAGAATACACAAAGGGGAGAAGGGTCATTTTTTTTTTATTATCTTATGTATATGGGTGTTTTGCCTGTATGTATGTCTCCATACCATGTGCATGCCTGGTGCCCATGAGGGCCAGAAGACGGCACTGGATTCCCAGGACCTGGAGGTACAGATGGTTGTGATCTGTAATCTTCCATGTTGGTGCTGGATATTGAACCCAGGTCCTATGGAAGAGCAGCAAGTGCTCTTAACCGATTAGCTATCTCTCCAGCCCCCAAAATGTAAAATTTGAAATTGCAGATATTCAGTCAGGAAACTGAGGCAGGTAGATTTCCAGTGAGTTTGAGGCCAGCCTGGTCTACATAGAGAAACCCTGTCTCAAAAAAAAAAAGAGGAAGAAAAAGAAAAGGTATGTGTTATGTTATATATAAAAGGCACTATACTGAGACTCCACTTACTCTCTTTCTTGGGTAAAGAGGAGAGGATGGTGCTGATTTGTGAAGGCAGGTTCAGAATTAGGCAAGGCAGCTAACTTCTAACACACAGGTGGGAGGAGAGAGGCTCATGGTAGATGCTGTGATTTATGTAGTTTGGGTGCACTGCCCAAGGATTCATTTTGTAGACACCTGGTAAGTGGAAGGGCTAAAGTCAGGAAGTCAATGGGATGTCACCTTCAAATCTGAGTTCCCCACAGGCCCCTTTCAGTTCCTAATAAGGTCCTGGTTGGTTTTATTACAAGACCTTAATTGTAATAAAAAGAGCAAGACTGGTTCAGAACCCCCCACCCCCACCAGCTTCCTACCCTGCCACAGGAGCTTTGCCTTCTGGGCATGGTGGGTTCCCTTTCTGTTTCTTCTTCGTATTATAGCACAGCTTGGGGCTGTGGCTGGGACACCAACACCATACTGTTCAGACCTTCCAGCCATAAGAGTCATGAAGCACATAAAATGCTTCATAATTACCCTGCCTCGGGGATTGTGTTATAACATCAAACAGACTAAGACAGATAGAGACAAGAGGAAAGGGAGGCCAAAGGAAACATTAATGTCTTCATCATTCATAGTAGAGTCAATCAATTCTGTCTGAAAATGAAATATGATGCTCAGATCTCTTGAAGGGTTTTACATAATTTTACTGCTTAACCTTACAGGGATCCTGAGGAAAGTACTTAGTGAAGTGAAAAAAAAAAAAAGAAAAGTTACTTGAAATTCAGCAATTCCTTCCATCTCGCTAGGGTGTCTTTTCCTTCCTGTAGAACTCAATTATAATTTAAAGTGGCACTCATGATTCCATCTTCATAACTGAATTTTTTTCTGTGTATGCATCCTACTGCCTGCACATACACACAGTGATGTCTAGACTAATTTTCTTCAATGTTAATAATGACACTGTGAATTAAGACAAATTTCACTTAATTCATTATATTTAATTTCCCATCTTGCTTAATTTAGTCATAATAAGATAAATTACTGTTTGAAAAACAATGAAAAAAAATGACTTTCAGACTTAAGCAACTAAAGGGATGGATGAGGCACTTAAGGAGACAGGAACCAGATTTACTTTGTTTGCTTTTATAGGGGGAACAGGAGATCCCAGAGATCAACTTGTGACATACTAAGTGTTGATGCCTGAGAAATGTGTGAGTTGAGATGTCAGAAGACCAAATGTCCTAACAACTAAAAACAGTGCCGGGGTGGAGTGGGGTGGGGTGGGGGGCTGGCCCAGGACCAAATCCACAGTATTAGATCCAGAGAGTCTCAGTGAAAGGTGCAGAAATTACAGCTAAACAAGTATGTAGTGTTGCAGAAGCAGAAGTCGTTTTTTGGTTTTGTTTTGTTTTTGAGATAGAGTCTAAGATAGCTCGCTCTAGCCTCACACCACTGTGTAGGCAAGGATAACCTCAAACAACTCTTCATTCTCCTGCAACCACTTCTCAAAGGCTGGGCTTACAGGCAGGAGCCGCCATGCCCAGCCACAAAGACAATTTTTATACAGAAAGAAAAAATATCCCACTATTTCAAATGTTATTGAAAGTTACAACAGAATGAGAACTGGGCAAAAAAAAGGGATGCGTTAGAATCATGGATGTGAGAGTGATCTTGGTCTTGCAATAGACTGGATACACAACTCTTGAGAGGTTCCAAACTCAAAGCCAGCTTGAAGTCCGCCAAAAAGAGGGGAGCAAGGTGGGAGGCGGAGAAAGAGCATGGCGGCAGGGCCGTGGGAGGGCAAGGGCAGCTTCTTTCAGTGCCTAGTGTTGTCTCAGCGTGAGGTGGGATGTACGGAGACAGGTCACCCTGCTGAGAATGGTCCAGGATGACGTAAGAGGCTGGGAGGGGCACAGAGGCTACTCAAAGAAGCATCTTCTTGGGGGAAGAGAGAAGTGCAGTGGAAGATCTCTTAGGCTGTCTTGACACATTAGACTCCAGAGTTCTAAGTAGCATGTGATGCTGTTGAAAGGTGAAAAGCCATAAATCACATTTCACTAAGCCTCGTATTAGTGTCACTGAAGTGTTTAGACACAAGTTATTTCAGATTTACCATAATGCTATTTCCAGAGGTTTGAAGCAGAGAAATAAAGGGACAGATAAGCAACGGAAGTCTGACACACTCATGAGACTGTATGCTGAAAATAATGGCACAATGAAGGTACAATCACAAGCACAGCACTGTGACTGTAAGAAGGAAAGAGCCAGGTAAAATTCCAAAACCACCCAAGGCAATGCTAGGATCTACTGCCATGAGACCTCAATGAACAATAAATAGTGGACTGAAACGACTTCAGATATTTCCCGCAAAACTACAACTGAATGAGACAATGAGAAGACTTCAAATTACAATGTTTATTGTTGTAATGGTTAACATTCATTTTCAGCTTGACAGGCTCTAGAATCACTCAAGAGCTGAGCCTCTGAGCGTGTCTGGGAGAGGTTTTCCTGATTGGGCACACTGAGGTTAAGGAGACTCATTCTCAGTGTGGGCAGCACCTTCCGGTAAACTGGAGGTCTTGAACTCCCACCCAGCAGAAAGCTGCCTGAGCACCAGCCTTCATCTATCTCTGCTCCCTAACTGAAAATACGATATGAACGGTTGCCTCAAAACCCCGCGATGATGCCTTTCCCAGTGGGATGGAATGTGCCCTGAATCTGTGAGCCAATAATAAATCCTTCCTTAAGTTGTTTGCGTCAGGGGTTTTGTGAGGCCCAAGGAGGAAAATAATGAGTACAATTAATAGAAAACAAAGCAAGACTAAAAGCCTCTTCAAAAAGAGCTGGAGAGATGGCACAGTGGTTAAAAGCACTTATTACCCTTGCAGAGGACCCACCCCAGGGTGCTCACAATCATCTGAAATTCCAGTTACCAGGGATTTGACACTCTCGTTTAGCCTCCAAAAGCAACTGCACACAATGGTATATATAAACTCATGCAGGTGTGTGCACACAGGCACATACATGTAGGTGGGAGTTTTCCTGTGTCCCACCTGGCCTGTGGCCAGGACAAATCTCTCTCATCTGCCAGTCCTGCAGCCCTTGGACCCAAGTAAACACACAGAGGCTTATATTAAGTAAAACTGCTCGGCTATTAGCTCAGGCTAACTATTGACTAGCTCTTACACTTAAATTAACCCATAATTCTTATTTATATTTAGCCGCATGGCTTGGTACCTTTTCTCAAAAAAGCAAAATACTAATGTTAAAAAAACTGTCAAAAAGCCCAAAGTTAACATGCGAACTTTTCTGCAGGAATACTTTTCTCTGTAGTGTGTAGAAGACTGCTGGTCTGGCAGTATTTGTTTCATAATGAAACAAAGAATAGACCTAGTTAAATACTGAAACACACAAAGTACTATTTGTTAGTACTCACTACCAAGTTTTTATATGTGCCAGGCACTGTTTTAAGTCCTCTGAATTGTTCATATGTAATTCCCACATCCCTGTAAGGATAATAATGTGAGTGTCCTGCATTTTAAAGCTGTGTAAATGCAGCTCCACTTCCCACAAGCATACAGTCCCAAGGGCCCAGGATGCAAATTGTGAGAATGTACAACTCTATCTATCAGCAGTGGGATGACAGTACATCACAGATAATTTTCTTTCTACAGGACAGATAATATAATTTGTACACTGTAGGGACACAGAAGACACTTATTACAAGCTTTCATTTTTATATTATTTTATATAACTTAACAAAATTCTAGTAGTTTTTCCTTAAGAACAATTGGAGAAAATATCACCAAAGAAATGTAAGGTGTCAGGAGAGGGGGTAAGGAAAGGGTGGGGGCATGTTTAGCAGCTGAAGTCACTTGCCTTGATGCCTGATTATCCGAGTTCCATCCCCCAGAATCCATATGGTAAAAAGAGAGAACCAACTAACATTGTCCCCCTCTACATACATGTCATAGTGTGTATGTGCACACACTAAATAAGTAAATGTAAATTCTAAAAGGAATATACAAGGGGGGAAAGTATTTACTTAGTTTATAATAAGAAACCAAAATCTATTTTCAATTCCTCAAAAGTCAAAAGAAGAGTATTCTATTGAATTCTTTAAATCTAAAATCCCCTTTTGCTTCTTGCTATGTGTTATTTCTGATGTTAAAAATTGAAAGTTAGGGCTGGAGAGATGGCTCAGAGGTTAAGAGCACTGGCTACTCTTCCAGAGGTCCTGAGTTCAATTCCCAGCAACCACATGATAACTCACAACCATCTATAATGGGGTCTAGTACCCTCTTCTGGTGTGCAGACATACATGCAGGCAGAACACTACACATAATAAATAAAAAAATGATTTAATAAAAAAATTGAAAGTTAAAATTTAATGTGAAAACATGTGTTTGAGCTAAAGAACACAATATCCAAAAAACTATAATAACTGCAGCTTTTTTATATCTTCTTTTGTCCAAGAAATCAAAAGATGAATCTCAACTATAAAGGAACAGCAAAAAGTAAGAAGTTAAAGTATAGAGCTATGAAATACACTACCAGCAAAGAGGCCTGCTTTTAGAAGAGACCACACTGTAGTTCTCAGGCAGCACATTATCACTGGCCTCCCTCATGCCTGAGAAAGTTGCTTTGCTAACACAAAGGGAAAAAACCATGAACCTCTGAGAACAGCAATCCTCCTTAATTCAGCTGCTTTTCAAAGCAGTCATCTGTAGGTGGGAAAGCAAGCTACACATCTATATCTGAACAAAATAGTGAGAATTCCTAAGTCTCTATCCCTGCCAAACCTGCATTCTTTCCCATTTCAACACACTAACTGAAACGTCAAGGAATATGAACTTAACCTGTCTTAAACCCCAAGAAAAGCAGATCTGACGAGTAATGATCAATACCAAGGAGCAAAATCTGGGCCTGGAGATCAACCATCCATGTCTAGGCCTGCTTCAAGGCTTTATTATGGCAAGAGCCTAGTCACAAACCAGCCCGGAGAATCTTCATGAGACTCCTAAGAAAACTCAATGGAAACAGTCCCCATTGTGCCCCACACACTGAGCACAGGTGACAGCTGCTAACCATGCAGAGCCTAAATTCAGACAAAGGCTATAGTATCAAACTTAGATGTTACAATTGGCTTCTACTATAATGCTACACAGTGACAGACCATCTTTAAATATTATTTGTGTTAACCCATGCAAGCACTTTCTAGACATATATAGAACTGGGCTGTGGAGACAGCTCAGTGGATAATGTACTTGCTGCACAAATGTGACGACTTGAGCCTGCTCCCAAGTACTCACATACAAGTCAGATACTCTTCTATAACCACAGTGCAGGTAGGCAGAGACTAGCAGATTCCTCTGAGCTCACTGGCCAACCAGTCTATCTCAATCTGTGAGCCCCAGGTTCACTGACAGGCCCTGTCTCAAAGAAATGATAAAGCAACCGAGCAAGACATCTGAAATCAAACTCTGGCCTCCATGTGCACATATGCCCCCCACACATGTATATATACATATTATATAGTCACACAAAATGTATAGAGAACAAATACTTAATTTTTGCAGTTTGTAAAATATGCTTAAAATTTAGTAGCTTACCTTAGACCAAAGATGTGTGATTGTTCATAATTCAGTAAAGAACGAATCTTAGCTTCAGAGTTCAAAATGATAAGCCTATCGATTATATCCTAAAAATAACAAAGAAACACTGAGACTCTACTTAACAGAAGCTACTCAAATAAATTAAAGCAGTAAGTATTCATTTAGATTTGTAATTCTAAAATGTGGATCATCCACACTAGAACTACTGGCAACTATGAGATGTTGGGGTCAAAGATGTCCAGACCCATCCTAGAGTTTGTGAACTCCCTGGTCTAGGTGAGGCCTGAGCGTTACGATTTGGAAAAGTTTTTAAACTGAGTTCAATGTTCACCCCAAGTGGAGGACCATAATATATACCTAACTGTCGAAGCGGCAAGCAGGTTGTATGTACAATAAAATAAAGATAAAAGTGCCCCAAATACAAACTACTCTGAAAAGCAAATATAAAATCTACAAATGTGAAGCAAAAACAGTTGATAAGAACATTTTTATCTAGTAACTACTTCAGGCTATGTTAACAGCCTCTCTAGTCTGTGTAAATAAGTGGTTTAGAATCCTGGAAAAATGTTATCATCATCTAGAAAACAAAGACAGATGACTGACAGATGATTGATAGATAGAAGGGAAGACAGATAGATTGTCTACTTAAGAACAATTAAGACAGTATGCCCACAGGTGAGATTCCAGCATTAATATTCTTAAAGTTCATTTAGATTTCCTATTATGTAGCCATCCCTCAAAACTGGGAGCAACAAGCTGTCTCAAGCACAGACAGCATTAGTCCGCCACACGGTTTTCTCTGTGTCAATACAGCCATCTCTACAAGTTTTTCTTGAAAGCCTCGCTTTTTGCCTAATGTCATGACCCCTATTGTATAATCCCAGGACTCCAGAGGTTAAGGTAGTAGGACTGCCTTGAATTTGAAACCAGTCTATAGTGTGAGACTATGTCTCAATCAAAAACAAAAACAAAGAACAAAGAACAAATAAATGAAGTAATTAAAAACAAAACACAAAGCCCTGTTTTTTTTGTATATCTTGAGTACAAATCTAAAAACTTTCTTTCTATATAAATTCATCAATGGATTGAATACAACATATAACTGTGGCCAATAGAGCAAAAAGGTTTAGGGAGGGGACAAAGTGAAATAACATTTACTGATGTTTATGAATGATGACAAGGGAGCAGTTCCTGCTCATGAATAAGAGGCCAGGGAATAAATTATAAGAGGAAGAAGTAGTAAATAATTCAAAGTACATTTGAGAAATACTACTACAAGCACAATAAAAATAGACGGGGGAAGCTTATTCTAGCAAGATCTAAGGCTCAGCAGTTAAGAATGCATACAATGGGCTAGAGATATAGCACAGTTGGTAGAGTGTCTGCCTAGCATGCACACGGCCCTGGGTTTGATTCTGAACACAACAAAAACAAGGTATGGTGGCTCATGCCTATAATTCCTGCGTTCAGGAGGTGGAGCCAAGAGGATCCGAAGTTCAAGGACATCCTTGGGTATACAGCAAGTTGATGGCCAATCTTGACTACATGAGAACCTATATCATATATATGTCTGTATACATACTATCTCATATATACTATATTTATATCATATATATCCTATCTCATATATATATATTCACATTCACAAGACTATTGATATCTTGTAGGAATGCGAATAACTAATACATAAGTCTACATCAGAAAATATTAATGAACAATAGAGAATAAAAAGACTTATTTTTTTAAGGCTCTGTCACTGTAGTCTGCAGTCTTGTTCTTAGCTGGACACTGGGTTCCAATCATCATGTGACGAAATGAACATACAACTCACATTCATCCACCCAGCTGCAACATCATATTCTCCACAGATGCCTCACCTCTGTCTCTGTCACTTAGCACAAATTTGCACAGCTATCTGAACTCAAAGCTAAGCATACTGACAGTTGGTGATACCTGGGAGATCTGAAGTTCTGGTTCCGAATCTAAGAAGTAGATTAGGACGAATAAAATGATGGGAAGATAGGGTATTGCCAACAAGCTGATGGGAGGAGAAACTGAAACATTCTACCAACGATAATCTCCTTTCAAAGAACAAATGTTACAGTAAATAATCTCTTCTTCAAAGAGGATTACACTGATGAAGCACCACCCTGAGAAGAAAGCAGAGCTCCTGGGAAGCCTGCCTCATGGAGAGCTTTGGTTTCTAAGCACCACAGCCTGTCAGGGAAAGAATCAGCTTCTTAAATCAGACTGAGTCAGCAACAACCTGGTGGAAGGCCTGGAACTAGCAAACAGTCTGCAGAAATCCCATTTCAAAGGATATTGTCCACGTTGAGAATATGTAAGCTAGCAGTCAGCCTAAAACCAGGGCTAGATAAAAAAAGAAGAATTCAGTATAAGTAGTACTGTAGAATATTATTTTAACCAGGCAAAAATGTGTTACATTTATTTATGCTGCAGAATATTACTTCAACTGTTAAAGGTGTGTTACATTTGTGTGTGCTGCATTTGTTACATTTGTGTATGCTACATTTGTTTAACCATGTAAGGATGTGTGTTTAATTATGAAAAGATATGTTGCATCTTTTTCATCTTGCCTGCCTAAGGCACCGGATTGGTCTAATAAAGAGCTGAAAGTCCGATGGCTAAGCTGGAGAAAGGATAGGCAGCGCTGGCAGGCAGAGAGAGTTAATAGGAGGAGAAATCTAGGCTCAAAGGAAGAAGGAAGAGAATGAGCGGAGGAGGAGGAGGAGCGGAAAAGGAGGGACACGGATGGCGTGAGAAGCCAGGCAGACACCAGCCAGTCAGACACAGACAGGCAGTGAAAGCAAGATATACAGAAGTGAGAAAGGGAATAACCCTCGAGGCAAAGGGTAGATAAAGAGAAACAGGTTAATTTAAGTTAAAAGAGCTAAGGGCGAGCATTCAAAACTAAGAGTAAGTCTCTGTGTCATGACTTGGGAGCTGGATGGTGGTTCGAGAGACAGAGCCCGGTACAAAGGAGACACATCTGAGGGTCCGATCTATTGAAGTGGTCCAGTGGCCATATTCACGCTATCTTCCTGCTTTTAGGAAATGAGCAGATACAGGATAAGGGATGGGTCAATAAGGCCCTGAAACTGTACCTTCCAAGACTGGGTTTCCTTGGTTGGCCTGTGATGAAAATGAATCCAGTCAAGGTCCTTCCTTGGGACTTTTCATTGTGGAGAACTAGAGGAAAAGGCCACTCTTTTATACAGTGAGGAGGTTAAATATCAACCTCCTAAAAGTTTGTCTGTGTCCTAATCCTCAGAACTTGAATGTCTGGAAAAGGGGTCTTTGAAGAGGGAATTAAGTTAAAAATCTTGATCATCTTATGTCATCCAGAAGGACCTTAATAATCCAAGACAAATATCCTGAGAAGAGAACCACAGAGGAAGATTTCAGCCAGCAAGAGATGGTGGCCATGTAAAGATGGTAAGGCATGTAAAGAACTGAAGTCAGGCAGCAACAAAACATGAAATGTCTAAGATACATTTATGTGATTAATAGATAGATAGATGATAGATAGATAGATGATAGATAGATAGATGATAGATAGATAGATAGATAGATAGATAGATAGATAGATAGATAGATAGATATACAGATAGAAGATTGATAGATGACAGATATAGACGGGTAGATAGGTGACAGGTAGATATAGATGGAGGACAGATAAACAGATAATAGATAGACAGACAGATAATTTCAATAGAATTATGCTACAAAGGGTGATAATGTTTCCCCCAAAGCCATAGACTGTGACATAAACTTTAGAGCCAAGCACTAAACCTTCCTTTGGGTTGTTGGTCAGGTGGTCCAAGAGATCCCCAGAACAATACAGGCTTTTGTAGCTATCCTTAGCTGCCTCCCAGAATTTTAAGGCTAAGTAAGACCTTGAAGACATGATATACTTTGGACACAGGACTTTAGAGGCACTGAGCTGCAACTGATCTGGATGTGTCTACCCTGAGGGCATAGTATCAGAAAGTGCTATGCAAGCTGCAAAGGGAGAAAAGAGCCCCCAGTTCTCATTAGCTGTGAAGTCTATGAGCCACAACGACTGGCCTGGCAAAATGTCCTTCATGTGCAACAGTGGCACTTGTATCTTGTGAGTAACCAACAATTGTCTGATTGGATTTAAGGCCTGCTTAACAGGGGGAGTTTGTGACTGATACTGCCAATCTGGCCCACTCCTCATGCCTGGGGAAATCATATGCTGTAGAGGAGAACCTATAACTGTCATTTTCCGAAGCTACTACAATTTCTAACTGTGTTCTAAATACATGTCCTTTTACTCAGAGAGAGGTGCAGCTCCCATTCCTTACCAAAGAAGCTTCTTTTTGAGCAGATGGTGACTACTGCAGAGTTCCATAATGGATCCCAATGCAGAGAACGAGTAAACACAGGGTACACAACTCAGGCTGATACACGTTCAATGCAACCCCTATACCTAGGGCTCAGGGAAAGTGGCAGAAGAGGGAACAAAAATATTGAATAGCCAGAGAGCCAGGATGTCAGTAGCAAGACAGTATCTTCTGGACTTGATAGAGAAGCGACATCTATGAAACTTCAACAGAATGGTTGTCTAAACGAAACCTGAACAATGACAGCACCACTCAACACAACAAAGTGGATGAGAGAAATTTTACAAGGTCCCACTTCTAAGTGAAGAGCTACAAGCAATCAATGGCTGCTGAGAGAGAGAAAATCAGTTTTCCCTAGGGTAAAGCTCCCTAAGACGTTACTGAGCTGGATAGTTTTAGGTCAACTTGACATCAGCTAAAGTCATCTGAGAGGAGGGAACCTCAATTAAGGAAATGCTTCCATAAGATGGGGCTGTAGGCAAGTCTGTAGGGCATTTTCTTCATTAGAGATTGGTGAGGGCGGGCCCAGCCCATTATGGGTGGTGTCATCCTTGGGCTTGTGGTCCTATAGCTTATGCTATAAGAAAGGAGGCTGAGTAAACCATGAAGAAAGAGCTAGTAAGCAGCACCCCTCCATGGCCTCTGCACCAGCTCCTGCAGTACTAAAAGGACTCATTAAGAGGGGTGTGTGTGTGTGTGTGTGTGTGTGTGTGTGTGTGTGTGTGTAACAGTAATAAAAAAGTGTGAATTTGAGAGGGAGTGGGGGACATAGGAAGAGTCTGAGGAAGGAGGAAAGTGAATATGATGTGCAAATAATAATCAGGGCACACCTTTAATTCTAGCATTTGGGAGGCAGAGGCAGGCAGATCTCTGAGTTCGAGGCCAGGCTGGTCTACAAAACTGTTACACAGAGAAACCCTGTCTTGAAAAACAAAAAACAAAAAACAAAAAAAAAAAGTATTCATGTATGAAATCCTCCAAATATAAAAAAAAAACTAAATTGAAAAGTCAATGACAGAGTCCTGCCTAGATCCCTGAGAAGGGAGTTTGGCTTTGATAACACCTTTGATAGCTTCTATCCATGAACTTCAAGTTTCTTCTCACCTTCTTTTTGAGTCTGCAAAAGACATTTAGCACACATGTGCTCTACTAAGAAGTTTCAAGTACCTAATACAGTGCTATTAATTATAAGTCTCATGTTATTCAATAATACCTGTATAACCAAAACCCTGTACATGTGACTAGGACTTGGTTCTTTGCCCTCTTGCCCTGCCTCAGCCCTGGCAACCAATACCTTACTCTCTGATTCTAATGACTGGGACTATTCTAGAGTTATCACTTTAGTGGGATCACACAGTGTTTGTGCTTCAGTATCTGCATTACACTTAGCACAGTGCCCTCTTTTGGTAGACAAGAAAATCAGTATCGAACCCATTCAAAGTCACAAACTAGTCAAGCAGCAGAATGAGAAAGCTAACAAGTATATAAGCAATGAGATAAAACTGAGCACAAGAAGATGGGAGTGGAATAATTTAAGGAAATAATAAGAGACCCTAGATTCTTAAAGGTCTAATGAGAGACATATCTAACTTTACATTTTACTTCACGGTAGTTACCAAAACTTTCCCATGATAGAAAACAATTTTAAGAACTCAAATGTTTGGAATTAACAAAGGTGAAAGTATCCAGAAAGCACAAAACCATTATTTTAAAACCAATAATAGGTAAGATAAAATGACAAGGAAAAAGTAGTTTTTAGAAATAGAATTTCAGTATTAATTCTTTACTAATCCTTGTATATGTGTTCATGTACACTTTTATATACATTCATGTTTAATTCTAAGATAATGAACACTCTAAGATAATGAACTACATCCCCTTTTAGTTAAACCAAGCCAATAATATGAGCAACTTTGAGTATAAATTAAGTTTTGAATGAAATAAATATGTATACACTGTCCTCATGGAGGTAATACATAATTCATTAAAACATAGGTTGAAAATATATTGGACTCTTTGGTATAATTTGTTCTTAATTATCCTAGTCAGTGAGGGAGCAGCATTAAGTGTGGCTAATAAGTGATCGAATCATCTAGAATTCATTCATACAGAAGTTGCTTTCCTGGTTGTAGAGGGTTAGCTTTGCATCCTGATAGGGAAAGGAACAGTTGCATGTCTTAGACCAAAGTTTCCATTCATAGACAACTCAAAAGTTGATAGTCCAGGGATAAGTAATCAATTTAGATTTTAGTGAGCATGGGGGATTTTGTGTATTATTGCCAAATTATGTTTCTGCTACCAATCCCAATCAGTAGGCAATGAGGAAAGAGAACAAGTGAAAGAAAGTAACTTACAATAATACATGTTGGAACTTCCCGGAGAGAATATTCCGCTTTATTGGGAAGTTCTTGATTGCCTGTTAGCTCGTACACAGCAGGGTAGGACAGCAGGTTCACCAACGCTAGGAAAGACTAGGGGAGGGGAAGAGACATTGAAATAGTTCATTTTATTTTTAATATTGCACAGAAAGAGTCATTCATGTAAATGTTGCAGGCCTCATGAATGTCTATGAGAGCTAATTTTTTAAATAAATCTATTGTCAGTGTGAGACATCTACCCATAATAGGTTAAAAAATAATAAAATAGCAATAGTCTAAGAGCTTAGAGTGCTAAAATAACAACTGTTAAGGAGCACGTGTAAGAGTTAGAAAACATTTCAAAATGATTTGCAATTCCCGAAGTCAGATTCTGGTGAAAAAAACGATAAAGCTCCTGCTTTCTCATTCCTTATACTATTATAACCAAGAAAATACAAGAGAGTAACACCCTAAGGCAAGATAATAAGGTCTATATATTCTCAAGCTAAGTCCATAAGATTGTTTTTTAACATACTCAATGAAAATCAGAATAACCTAGACATCATAGCTAATTTTCAAAAGCCATGGCCTTCCTATGAAAGACAGCTCCTTTGTTCCGGTTTGCACCTCTCCGCAGCACCTGTGAGCCAGGTCCGCCTCTCTGTGACACTTGTCTGACCATACCAAGTTCACCTCTCCACAGCATCTGTGAGCCAGGTCCGCCTCTCCGTGACTCTTTAGCATCACCTACTTAACAGCAACTCGGATCTATTTCTC
The DNA here is from genome assembly GCA_902168325.1 of Peromyscus nudipes. NCBI lineage: Eukaryota > Metazoa > Chordata > Mammalia > Rodentia > Cricetidae > Peromyscus > Peromyscus nudipes. Next base: position 17,884 of record CABHPH010156637.1, read on the forward strand.
ACACAAATTCCATTCTTAGCTCCTAGCTCAGAAGCATTCCATGGGGAGCCATCATTAGACAGCAGGAAGTCCAAATGTTTTAGATGACTTTCAGGGCACTTCACTCTCTTCTCCTGTGTCTCAAAAGCCTCATTTCTCACCGTTCTCCGATATGGAGTCACGTGGCCTCCTTCAACTGACTGCCACCTACACAGACTTCTCTTGTCCTATTAAAGTGCCCCACCTGCCCTTAACTGCACTACAAAAGTTCCACACACTTCCTAGTTGATATACTATTTGCAGTTCCTTGTAAGCACTGTGTTCTGCTTAACAGTTTGATATTTTAAATATCTAGTAGGTTGAAAATTTATGAATCAGATATTTCACTAAATGAAAAGTGAAAATTTGAGAAAAATTTAAAAAAACCTACTTGACTTGATTTCTCATTAATAGACAAGGAAACTTGAGGTTGTGATAAAGATCTTGACTAATACACATTTGTACAAGAACAAAACTACATTTTCTTTTTTTCTGGCTAAGGTTTCTTCTGCAAATGAAAACATGACTGTCAGATGCTAATTTAACAGAGATAGCCACTGTCCAGTCCTTGTTTGTGAGTAGGAAAAGTAGAGACCACTTCTTATTTCCTTCTTTTATACTCAATGGAGTGATACTTAACAAATTACAGTGGTTATATGGTGAACATATACAACACATGGTGCTTTGTAGCAATTCTATTTCTGGATAAAAACTGAGCATGCATTAAGTTTAAGCTGTGTCCATATTCCCCAACCTGGCACAACCTCTTAAAACAAAGATGAAGCTTCTTACCAACTCTAACAACATAATCCAGGATTTAAACCTAATATATATTAGCATAACAGTAAAATTACCAAATAATAAGTGTAAAGGTTTAGTTAAAATGTACAGAGCATGTTTGGTTATGAGAATACTATGCAGGAATACTATCACTCTAGATGAGTGTAGTAAAGAAGAGGGGGAAGACTGGCTGCTATCAAGGAAAGCATGTCAGAGAAATGTGTCTCTAAATTACCATGAAAGGAACTACAAGGAAACTACAGGGTTCATGGCCACCAACACAACAACTGTGTAAACAAAGATGATTTTCAGATTTCAATAGAATTTTTTAAAATTCACTTTAATATCCAGACAACATATCAAAGGTAAAATGCTTTAAACATTTCATGATACTAATCCAGTAATGTTTAGATATAATAATAAATAAATAAATCTCTTCTCTATAGTAATGGATTACAAGTACAATTTATAAATTGAATAAATATCCACTTTATTAAGAAATAGATTGTTTATGAGCCATATTGTAACATATTGAGGGTTTCTTACTCTTTATACAGAATAGCTCCACTCATGTTTATAGAATCTCACTTCTAAGAAATAAAATATTCTGTTGGTAGATAGTTGGAATAATTGCTGATATGCTACTCTAAGCAAATTGAGTAGAGCTTCAGATGAAAACAATCCAATGATTGTATTTGAAAACAAATAACCTGCATATAATTTTAAAGAGACTTGAGAAGATTTCAGTAGATTACCACAAGGACAAACAAACCCATTTCTCACACACTAGACATTTTTAAAGGAACTTAGCATATTATAAAACTGTGATGTATTAAGCACTCGTGGAACTGAAAATATTTTCAATGCAATCATCAGTTCCCACAAAAGTACATTAAATGTGTTTGTGGCATCAGACACAATCCTAAAATTGAAATAGCACAAAACATCTATCTACTCATCAGTGTTTAGGAACAACAAAGTTTTATGTAATAATGCTAATGAAATGAGAAGGTCTAGTGGTTAATAAATTCTAAAACTGGCATTTCAAGCTTAGAATTAAAGTAACAAACTTCTAATGAATGAAAACTTACAGGTTCATAATGACTACACACTCAAAATATTTTAATGCCAGCTGCCTATAGTAGTTGTGGCAGAAGCCAATTAAATTATGAATGAAGCAACAGTCTCTGGCCTACAGGACAGGAAACACACTGTGAGGTCATTCCATTCAGTACTGTAAATGGCCTGGTGGTGCTGTGCTCTGGAGAAAGGTCAGAGGTGATGAGGAGGATTACACAAGGCAGAATGAGGGGATAGGG
>CABHPH010156638.1:3534-63655 GCA_902168325.1 Peromyscus nudipes
CTAGGTGACAGGGACACATGACTATGCCTGTCTTTTATATGGATGTTGGAAATTCACACTCAGGTCCTCTTTATTGCACAGTAAGCATTCCTACTCACTTAGTCATCACCCCAGGCTCATGATCTTTATTTTGATGATAATAAGAATGATTAAGCAGGACTGTGACATGATTAAATTTATATTAGTGAAAGATTACAGGCCATCAGTAACAGGAAGAAACAAAATGGAGTGATATAACAGTAGACATTAATAGATGGGATAAATTATGAAGGCTAGAGGTAAGGCATTGGTAGTAGGAGTGAGGAGAATGGGCATGTAACAAAGAAAAGGAAGAAAGAGTGATAAGATCGATGATTACTACAGAGATTGAGAGAAGAAAAGAATGGGAGAGGAGGCCAAGGGGAGTCCTCACTTTCTAGTTCTCTTGACATAAAAATGATAGACGTACAGTTACTTGACTTGTTGCCATGACAAAATGCCTAACTAAGCAACTTACGGAAGGAAGAATTAGTTGTGACTCACAACTTCAGTGTCCAGGCCACCATGGTGGGGAAGGCATTGCAGCAGGAATGTGAAGCAGCTGGTCTAGTTGCTTCCATGGTCAGGAAAAGAGCTCAGCTCACTTTCTCCTGTTATTCAGTCTGGAATTTCTACCCAATGGATGATGCTATTCATACTCTGGGTTATCTTCCCTCTCAGTTAAACCTTTCTGGAAACATGCTTACAGAAGTACTAAAGTCAAATCTACCTAATTTTTGATAATCTCATGTAACAAAGATTAACTACTACAACACATTATCAAGTACTTATTAATACCTAATATGAAAAAATAGTTGCAGGAACTAAAAATATAAAAAGATTTAGAGGAACTTAGGAGACAGTATAAGCATTAAAAAATGTCTTAATGCTGTGTCTAGCACAAGTGGACATTTAAGAAACGGTTAAGGTTTTAAAAGCTGTAACTTAGTACTTAACTGCAACAACAACAACAAAAACAGCTAGGGAAAGGCTTAGAATGACCAGTTTTTGACTCAAACAACAGAGAAGATTATCATTTGTTAACGGCAAGAAGGAAAGGTATTCCATTTCTGTGGTCTGAAAACATCCTGACAGAGGTATCTATGAAGCTCCTGGCAATACGAACCTAGATTCGACAGATAAATATAGGAAAATAAACACTTGGCAGACACCATGGGCGGGGACAGCCACGGCAGCGGATAAGATTACTTACACTGTGAACAGAGAGAGGTGAAAAAGGAACATTGCTGTGGTAGAAGGTGGAAGGGGTAAACTCCAGTCTCTGGGAAGCAGTCAAAGACAGAAGGCGTGACCAACACTAACAAGGCTGTGTAAAGTGGGGAGGAAGAGCTACCAACAATCTGTCAAGCTAGACATTCAGGTTATTGGTAATTTTAAGAAGAGCAGTTCTAGGCTAGGCATGGTGGCACATGCCATTAATCAAAGCACTCAGGAGATAGATGTAAGTTTATCTTTGTTAGCTTGAAGCCAGCCTGGTCTACACAAAGAGTTAGTTCCAGGCTAGCCAGGGCTACATAGTGAGACCTTGCCTAAAAAACAAAGAACAAAAAAAAAAAAAGAAAGAAAGAAAGAAAGAAAGAAAGAAAGAAAGAAAGAGAGAGACAGAAAAGAAAAGAAAAAAGAGCCAGGTGGTGGTGGCACACACCTTTAACTCCAGTACCTGGGAGGCAGAGGCAGGTGGATCTCTGAGTTTGAGGCCAGCCTGGTCTACAGAACAAGTTCTAGGACAGTCAGGGCTATACACAGAGAAACCCTGTATGGGGGTTGGGAAGGCTTGAGAAAAGCAGTTTAGTAAAAAGTTGGGGGTTGAGGTGGGAGCTAAATGCAAGACTATTACAATCACTACAATTATAAAATAGAGGTAGAGTCCTTAACAAGAGATAACCTTAAAAAAAAAAAAAAACTTGTGAAAAAAGATATTGTAAGAACTGTGTAAAGGATGTAGGGTCAAGGCCAAGAGAAATATATTTATTTGGAGAATAGGAAAGACCTAACTAACCTCACTATTTTTTCCTCTGTTAGAAATGGATGCATTTTCCCCTAAACAATTGACTCAAAAGAGCAAAACCATTTTTGGCATATTAAGCAGCTGGATGGTTTTAATGCCCATGAATACATCCATTCTCTTTTTCAAAACAAAATTTTTCTTATTTAAATGTATGAATTACAACTGCTTTCTCATAGTGGAGGTCTATTCAGCTGGTAATTTTCTATTATCATTCTCTAAGCTCCAAAATGAATTCAAATAAGTATGAATACCAATAAGTATGTTCATCAGTTAAATCATCAGATAGTGTGGAGACAGAGCTGGGTTCAAATTTCAGAAGACTGGAAAAGAAAGGACAAGTTTTACAACTGGTGAAGTTTTCCTAGAAGATCTTAAATGATCAGTGGATGGCAAACACTATCTTACACTATACAGTCTTACATTCCAAATATTGTTTTCTTCCAACATCTACTCAATATAAAGCACGATGAAGAACACCAGTGAGAGTCAGATATAGTCTATAGTGAAAATAGTTAACTACAGAGCTATTCTTTCCTGTGAAAGGAGATAAAGTGCACAGAGAAAGTGGTGAAAGTTGCTGAGCATAACACAGAGGCTGAGGGTTACAATCTGGGCCTCTATATATAGGCAAATTAGAATGTATATCTAGTTGTAACCCATTGCTGAAGGTGTTTAAATATTCTTAGAATCAATGCACCAGAACCATTTGAACGGTCTTTGTTTGTTTATGTGTATCTCGGTGTGAACATGTACCACAATGCACATGTGGAGGTTAGAGAACAACTTTCAGCAGTTAGTTCTCTCCTTTTACCATGTGGGTTGGGGAATGAAAGTGGTAGTCAGGTTTGGCAGCAAGCCATCTTTACCTGATGAGCCATTTGAGTGACCCATATTGTCTACTTTTGAGAATAAAAGGGGACATTATTAATAATTATATTGTGACAAAAGAAATAGTCTGAATTCCTCAAGTCCAGAGAGAAGAGTAAGAGAAACATTCCCAATTTCTTTGAGCCCCTCAGTTCCTTCCACAAAGAAAAAAGTATCTTACCTGAGTAGTGAACTTTACAGAATATATTCAGTATACTTGAGACTCTAGAACTCTGGTTTCAGATACTACCTGCCTGCTGAGGAACATTCTAGTCTCTCCTCTACCATGCCTGCCTCATGGGAGAAGAGTACAGGTGCTTAATGCTGGTTCCTACAGAGGTAAAGTAGAGAGCATCCATATAGATGCTGGGCTACACACTCACTGGTTAGCCCGCATCTGACCTTATGTCTATAGCTTGTATCTTAGTTTTATTGTGACTCTAAACTAGTGAATGAAGACAACTATTTATCACCTTCCACAGAACATTACAGAATTTAAAAAAAATACTGTCTACAAGGATCATCAAATTAATCTGAAAGACATCACAGCTTCTCTCCCTTCCCTGCTTCCTCTAGCCTGGAAACTTTCCCCCTCTGTGGTAGTTAGAATGTAGTGTCCCCTATAATCTCATAGGGAGTGGCACTATTAGGAGGTGTGGCTTTGTTAAGAGGGGGTGTGGCCTTGTTGGAGGAAGTGTGTCACCATTGGGGAGGGCTTTGAGGTTCCCTATGCTCATAATACCATCCAGTGTCTCAGCTGACTTCCTGTAGCCTGCCTGTTAAGATGTAAGGACTCTCAGCTCGAGCACCATGTCTGCCTCCTCCACCATGCTCCTCGCCATGATGATAATGGACTGAATCGCTGAAAATGTAAGCAAGCCCCCTAAATTAAATGTTTCCCTTTATAAGAGTTGCTGTGGTCACGGTGTCTCTTCACAGCAATAAAAAGCTAACTAAGACACATTCCCTCTTTCTTTTCTTCCAAACATTTAAGTCTCTGATGAAGGGATACACAGGTAACTAGGGCAACACCCTTGCTCTTGAGGGCTTGGTATCTAGTTATAATACAACATAGCACAGCATATGACTAGAGACAAGTCATATTCTACCACTAAAGTACAGAGAAGACAGCATCTAATTCAACGATAAAAGAACACAAAGGAGTCCCTGAAGAAACCCTTTAGAATTGTGCTTAGAATAATAGGTATGAGTCAGGAACTTTTGCTGGTTCCTGGCAAAAGAAATGGACATATGACAAAGAAGACAAAAGTATATCAGATTTGCCATGACAACAGTTTGAACAGCATGGTTCAATTGCTAAAATAAAAGTCCTCAATATTTTATATACACATGTGTATGTGCATATATACTACAGCTGTATATATATATATATATATATATACACACAGTGGTATGTATGTATCTAAAACAGCATATGTAAAACCAGATGTTTAAAATGGAGAAGACTTCCTAATGGTTAGTACCTTAATGTCCCTGAAAGCGCCTCATATGAGGCATCTGAGAGTGCCAGCTCAACTTCTGTTTATTTTGTTACTGGCCTGGGCATATATGTTTGTGTTATCTTCAATCAGTAGTACTTCTGTTCAAATCTCTTAAAGCAGCATTCCATCTTGTGTGCGTTACTTTAAAAGCTACATATCGTAAGTACAAATGGGCTCAAGTAAACTGCAAAACTTCAGTGTCATGGAGGGGTTCACGGTCAACATCTTCTGGATAATGTTTGTGGCAATTTTGATATATGGAATGAGTAAGAGTGCCATTACCAAAATAGTAGATAAAATAGTAAAGTTTATTTTATATAAATATTTTTATTTTCAACAATGTTATGACAATAAGTTCCAGTGTTTTCTTCTGGTATACCATTAGATAGTTTTAATACCAACATCTTGGAGACTACTGGTATTAAGGATGTATCAGAGGAGTAGAATAGAGAAGAATATAAAACAAAAGCCCTAGACCTTTAATCCTAGAGTATGGGGAGTGGCAGGATGACTACAGAGGTTTGAGACAGCCTAGGCTACAAAACAACACATTATTTGTAATACCTCAATGGCACACACATATATGTTCACAGTAAAATTCTTTCAGTTTTTTTTATATGTTGGTAATTTTGACTAATATATTGACAAAATAAAAAAAATAATAATAATAACAAAGCAAACACAAAAACAACCAACCTCCAGGAACTGAGAGCTTTCTAGGGAGCAAGAAGAGGCAAGAGCTACTAACCTTGGTCTAATACTCAAGGAAATGAAGTCTATGAAATAAAATAGAGACCAAAGATGTCAAATTTACTTTTAAATATGTGCATCTGACATGCCAATGAGACAACTAAAAATGGGCTCAAAAGCAACAGGTAACACAGAAACCAGTTCAGAATGAAGGACAAAATACTAGAGATTAAGTGGGTCAGCCACAGTCAGTCAATAGAATGAGAGGAACAAGTATCTCCCACTAAAGAAAAGAGAAAATGCAGAGAATTGAGCAGAAAGTGGATTAGGGAGTAGGAAAGAGAACAAATAAAAAAAAAAAAAGACAAAGACTAATAAATATGCACAATCTGAAAAGTCAGTTTTTAAAGTATTACATATTGCAGTTTGTCTATACAATGGCTAACTTCACCATCACAAAGGACTTACTTTCTTTTTATAAAGAAAATACAGGGGCTGGGCAAGGGTGCAGCCTCCAAGCCTGACCACCCAAGTTTGATTCTTGGAACTCACATGACAGGAGAGAACAGAGAATTATTTCCTTTCCTCTCACCTGTCACCTGCCTTCTCCTTTTCCCTCTACCTCCCAAGCACTGGAATTATAGGCATGTGCCACCATGCTCAGCCTTCTCCCCTTGTTTTCTTTCTTTTTAATTAATTTTTTAAATCTATGTGTATGTGTTTGTGTAAGCTGGTACCTACAGAATCCAGAAGAGGATGCTGGATTCCCTGGAGCTGGAGTTGCAGGCTATTATGGGCTCCCTCACCTCCCACTCCCTGTCCCACAGTCTCTCCCTATTCCTGAGTTTTTATCCAGAACCCCCAGTGGCCACACCTATAAGGATGCCAAAAAATTCCCTACCAAGCAACACACAGCCATCATATTCTCCTAAGAACCAAGGAACCAAGAACCAAGGAACAAAACACCCAATTAACAAAGACGAGATTATCAGCACCTAGAATCATAATCTTCCCAAACCTAGGTGCCCAGACACCAGTGTAAAAACATAACAACAGCCAGGACAATATGGCTCCACTAGAGCCCAGCAACTCTACCACAGTAAGCCCCAAGCATTGTAACATAGCTGAAACACAAGACGAAGACCGTAAAGTAGCTTTTATAAATATGATAGAGGACCTTAGAGAGGAAATAAATAAATCCCTTAAAGAAATCTATGAAACTATAAACATTAGAAGGAAATAATTAAAAGAGTTCAAGACCTGAAAGTGGAAACAGAGTCAATAAAGAAAACCCAAACTGAGGGAAATCTGGAATGAAAAATACAGGAACTCCAAAGGCAAGCTTCACTAAAAGAATATAAGAGATAGAAGAGAGAATCTTAGGCATTAAAGACACAACAGAAGAATTTAATACCTCAGTCAAAGAAAATGTTAAATCTAAAAAACTCCTGGCACAAAACATCCAGGAAATCTGGGACACTATGAAAAGAGCAAACCTAAGAATAATAGAAATAGAGGAATGAGAAGAAAGCCAGGTTAAAGGCACAGAAAATATTTTCAACAAAATCATAGAAGTAAATTTCCCTAACCTAACGAAGGAAATATCTATCAAGGTACAAGAAGCATATAGAACACCAAATACACTAGACCAGGAAAGAAATTCCCTTCTACACATAACAATAAAAACACTAAATGTACAGAACAAAGAAAGGATATTAAAAGCTGCAAGGGAAAAAGTGTGTAACATATAAAGGCAGACCGACTAGATTAACACCTGACTTCTTGATCAAGAGTCTAAAAGCCAGAAGGGCCTGGACAGATGTTCGACAGACTATAAGAGACCAGAGATGCTAAGCCAGACTACTATACCCAGCAAAACTTTCAATCACAACACTAGAAGAAAATAAAAACATTCCATGAAAAACCAAATTATCAGTATTTATCTACAAATCTAGCCCTACATAAGGTGGTAGAAGACAAATTCCAACCTAAAGAAGTTAAACACACCAAAGAAAATACAAGAAATAAATTAATCCCAGACCAGCAAATCAAAAGAAAAGAAACACCACACATACAACAACAACAACAACAATAACAATGTAACAGGAATAAACAAATATTGTTCATTAATATCTTTCAACATCAGTGTTCTCAAAACAAAAAGACATGGAATAATAATGGATTTGAAAACAGGATCCATCCTTCTGTGGCATCCAAGAAACACCTAAATATCAAGGATAGACATCACTAAAGATCAAAGGGAAACAAATTAGAAAAGAAGTCAAAGTATCTTTATTTGCATATGATGACAGTATACATAGGTGACCCTAAAAATTCCATTGGGGGCCGGGCGGTAGTGGGGCACGCCTTTAATCCCAGCATTCGGGAGGCAGAGGCAAGCGGATCTCTGTGAGTTCGAGGCCAGCCTGGTCTACAGAGTGAGTTCCAGGACAGGCTCCAAAGCTACACAGAGAAACTCTGTCTCGAACCACTCCCCCCCCCCCCCCCGCAAAAAATTCCACTGGGATTCCTACAGCTTATAAATACTTTCGGCAAAGTAGCAGGTAAAAAATTAACTCACAAAAATCAGTAGCCCTCTGACAAATGACAGAGTGAGGAAGAAATAAGGGAAACAACTTTCATGATGGCCTCAAAAAATATAAAACATATTGGAGAAACTCTAACCAAACAAGTAAAAGACTTGTATGATAAAAGCTTTAAGACACTGAAGAAAATATCAGAAGATGGACAGATCTCCCACGCTCATGGATCAGAAGGATTAATATAGTAAAAATGGCCATCTTACCAAAAGCAACCTACAGATTCAATACAATTCCATTAAGATTCTTCACAGACCTTGAAAAGACAATCTTCAGCTTAATATGGAAACACACAAACAAAACAAAAGACCAAAACAACAACAACAACAAAACACCACAACATTGCTAAAACAATCCTGAATAATAAAAGAACTGCTGGAGGTACAATCCCCAATTTCAAGATGTATACAAAGCTATAATAATAAAAATAGCAAGCTGTGGGCACAGAAACGGACATGTTGATCATTGGAATCAAACTGAAGACCCAGACATAAATTCACACACCTATGGACACCTGTTTGTTTTTTTTTTATAAAGAAGCCAGAAATACATACTGTGAAAAAATAATATTTTCCACAAATGGTGCTGGTCAAACTGGATGGCTACATGTAGAAGAATCCAAATAGATCCATATTTATCACCCTGCATAAAACTCAACTCCAAATAGATCATAGACCTTAACATAGAGCCAGATACACTGAACCTGAGAGAAGAGAAAGAGTGAACAGCCTTAAACTCATTGGCACAGGAAAAGACTTTCTAAACAGAACATCATAAGCACAGGCACTAAAATCAACAATTATTAAATGGGACCTAATGAAACTGAGAAGCATCTGTATAGCAAAGAACACTATCATTTGGACTAAGTGGTAGCCTACAGAATGGGAAAAGATTTTTACCAACTACCCATCCAATAGAGGGCTAATATTTAAAATATATAAAGAACTTAAAAAAAAAACCCTAGATTTCAAGAAACTAATAATTCAATTTTAAAAATGGGGTATAGATCTAAACAGAGAATTCTCAAAAGAGGAAACTCAAATTGTTGAGAAACACTTAAAGGCATGTTCAATGTCTGTAGTAATAGGAAAATACAAATCAAAACTACTTTGATAATTCATCTTACACCCTTCAGAATGGCTAAGGTCAATAAAACAAAGGACAGCTCATGCTGGTGAGGATGTGGAACAAGGGGAACACTCACCCATTGCTAGTGGGAGTGCAGATTTAATGGCCACTATGGAAATCAGTTCCTCAGGAAGATGGGAATCAATCTACCTTAGGATCTAGTTCCTCCATTCTTGGCATATGCCCAAAGGTTGCTTTCTCCTACCACAAGAACACTTGCTCAACCATATTCACTGATGCTCTATTCAGAATAGCCAGAAATGGGAAACAGCCTAGATGTCCCTCAGCAGAAGAATGGATAAAGAAAATGTGGTACCCTGCACAACGGAGTGTTATCCAGCCATATAGATAGATAGATAGATAGATAGATAGATAGATAGATAGATAGATAGATAGATAGATAGACAGACAGACAGACAGATAGATAGATAGATAGATAGATAGATAGATAGATAGAGATAAAATAATGAAAGTTGCAGGTTAAATAGATGGAACCAGAAAAAAATCATCCTGGGTAAGGTAACCCAGACCCTGAAAGACAAATATGTATGTATTCACTTGTATGTAGATAGTAGCTGTTAAGTGAATGATAACCAAGTTACTCCATCAAACCACAGAGTTTAGGTACAAAGTAAGGACATGAGGGTGGGGTGACAGGTCTCCCTAGGAAAGGGAAATACAATAGATAGCTTTGGATAATTGGTAGTAGGAGGACTGGGAGAGAAGGATCAGGTGGAGGGGGGGGAAGGGGGGAATAATGAAGGGAATATGGGAAGAGACAGCTAAAATTAAGGGCCATTTGAGGGGTAGTGTGGGAACCTAATACAGTAGACACTTCCTAAAATATATACATACCTGAAGACGATATAAATGAAATCACTAAATAATGGGAGAGACAGAGGCCCAACTAGCCATGTCTTGTCACCAAATGAAGACTGCAGGACAAGGATGGAATTACATCTAAATTAAGTTATTGGCCAAAGGGACACAGGAACCCACAAATAACCTAGGTTTTTGCTCTCTACAACCTGATGGCAAAGCCCCATTGCTTAAGATAACACCTACACAACTCATTGAACATGAAGATGTTGTACTGGTATCTACACAGAGCCTTCACCCCATGTGTTAGCATCTTTGATACACGAAGGTACTCTGCATGCTACCAAAGGAGAAATGTAAACACCAAATGAGCCACAAATCCTTTGCTCTACAGTGGTGTCTAGTCTTCAAAATTTGCTAGTGTAATGGTGGTACAAAGTTTGTGGGAGTAACCAACCAATATCTGATTTGACTTAATGCCCACTCCCTAAGATAGAACCCATACCTGACACTGCTTGGGTGACCAAAAACCTGAGACTAGACAGCCCAGGGATTTAGTGTAAAAACAAATACTACTGTTCTTAAAAACAAACAAAAAAGTAGCAATAAAATGACTCATAATGACATTCTACTATACTCAAAAGTGTCTTGCTCAGTGTCTTCCTCAGCCATCCTCAGAGAAGCTTCTCCCTGCAGCAGATGGAAACACACAGAGATCCAGAGCCAGACATTATGCAGAGAGTGAGAAGCCTTGGAACACTCAGCCCTAAATGGGATGTCTCCATCAAATTTCTCTCCTCAAGGCTCAGAGAACCCTATGGAAGGGGAGGCAGAAGAGTGTAAGAGCCAGAGGGGATAGAGAACACCAAGAAAACAAGGCCCTCTACATCAACATGATCGACACACATATGAACTCACACAGATTGAAGCAGCATGCACAGGCCCTGCATGGGTCTGCACCAGATTGGGTCCCAGAGCTGAAAGGAGAAGTGGACACATGGCCCATCCCTAACCCAAAAGCAATCTCCAATTAGTAACCACTTGTAAATGAAAAATTATTTTCTTCCAAGGGAATCTCACTAGAGAAACAAACTATTGTCAAGGGTAGGCTGTATGCCCAGCAGCAGATGGCCAACAGAGAATGAACTCAACAGCATCTTTTTGGAGCTTCCTTGTCTTATAATGTGTCAGGGCTTTTTCTTTTACTCATTTCTTTATTTTGGTTATTGTTAATTTTCTATTATTATTTTTTATTTTTATTCTATTTGTATTTTTTTCTTCGCTCTTTTTACCTTACAGGTCCTTTGCATATATGTTACGGTTTCCAGTTGAGTGTTTTTATGGGATTCTTGGGTGTACAAACCAGTGGTTCTGTTTCTTGTGTCTTCTCTCGGGCTCCTTTCCTTCTGGTTGTTTGTTTTGCCCAATTCAGATGTGTTAGTTTTACTTTCTTTTATTATATCTTATGATGTTTTAATTTATTTTGTTATTAACCTTTAGAAGCCTGTTTGTTTTCTAATGAGAAACAGAAAGGGCATGGATCTGGATGGGAGGGGATGTGGGGAGGGGATGTCGGGAAGAATAAAGGGAGGAGAAATTGTAATCAGGATATATTATGTGAGAAAAAAATTAAATTTTCAATAAAAGTGGAAAAAACTACAAGAAACACAAAGACCAAAGACACTAATACTCAAAAAACAAAATTTATAATATAAAATCAGAAACCATAATACATAAGCAAAAGACCAACATGACCAAAGACACAAAAAAAAAAAAAACCAAACAAGCAATATAAGACAAAATATCTACACAAATACCATTGAGTTTGTTCTGTGTTGGCCATCTACTGCTGGGCATAGGACCTACCCTTAATATGCCAAGTTAGACTCCACTAGAGAAAAATAATTTTTCCTTTGAAAGCAGATGTCTATTAGAGATGTATTACAATGATTTTTTTTAGTTAACTTACCTATTTTTTATAGTCACTAACTCAATCCACATATTTCTATCACTCTTAAGAAATTCACAAGTAAACTCTATTCCCATCCTCTTCCCAAGGTAACCCCTAAACTTTTCTGTCTCCTAGATTTCATTACTCTCTTATATAGAGAATAGTGCAATCTGGTCTTTTATGTCACCTTTTTTTTATTTTGGACAATATAACTGCAGTTTATATATAAATATATAATATTTATTTATTTTTATTGCTGAGCATTAGTCAATTATAGGGTTATATTACATTTTACATATTATGTAAATGGTTGTTTCCATTTTGGATGTATTTATTAACAGTGTTTACTACAAATATTTGCCTATAAATCTTTGTGTACACACACACACACTTTTCATTCTTCTGGGGTATATACACAGAAATGGAATTGCTAAATCATATGGTGGACAAATTTATATTTAACTTTTAAGAAACTGACAAAATGGTTTTCAAAGTGGCTGTACCATTTTACATTCTGTACATCAATACGGAAGAGCTTCTGTTTCTCTAATTGTTAACTTTTTTATTCCTGTAGTCACTGCAGTGGGTTAAAATAGCAAACCACTCTAATAAATGGTTTTCAGCAACTTTTTCATGTACATTTTGGCTATTTGTGTACCTTCTTTGATAAAATGTTTATTTATTTAAATACGGTGTTCATTGTCTTCAATTGGGTTGTTTGACTTCTCATTGAGTTATAAATCAGTTTTTTTTATAGCGGATGGAGCAGTGGCTCAGCTACTGAGAGCACTTGCTGCTTTGTAGAGGACCCTAGTTCAGCTCCCAGGACCTACATGGTGGCTCACAACTCTAGTTCCAGGGATATCTGCTGCCCTCTACTGGCCTCTGTAGGCAATGAATGCAGGTAGTACACAAGACACACAAGCAAAACACCCATACACATAAAGTTTATTTTTAAATCCTCAAACAGTTCTTTATAGATCCTTACCATAATTCCTCTGTTAGATACTGCAAAATCTGGGGCTTGGTCTATTAATTTTCTTATCTCCCTTTACCAGGGTTCCACAAGTACTCTACTACTGACCAAGAACACTAGCCCCGCTAAAAACATTTTCAAATTTTTAGACAGGGTCTCACTAAGTTGCCTAGGTTGGTATTTATTTTATTTACTTATGTACTTACTTACTTATTTATTTATTTATTTGTTTATTTATTTATTTATTTTTTGTTTTTTCAAGATTGAGTTTCTCTGTTGCTTTGAAGCCTGTCCTGGAACTTGCCCTGAGGACCAGACTGGCCTCGAACTCACAGAGATCCACCTGTCTCTGCCTCCCAAGTGGGATTAAGGACATGCAGCACACTGCCTGAACTCAGGTTGGTTTTAAACTGCAATCCTCCTGCCCCAGCTTCATACGTGACTAGGATTATAGGACTGTGATAACCAGGCTTGACTTATTAATCTTCTTAGTGATGTCTTTTAAAGAACACTTAAAATTTTAAAATTAAGCACAAAACATCAATTTTTCTTCTAGTGTTACTTTTTATAGCTTGTATAGAAACTACCAATCCCCACTTTATGAATGTGTTCTCCTGTATTTTCTTCTAAAAGTTTTATGGTTTAACTTTATGATTAGGTTTTTGATTTATCTGAAATTAATTTTTGTGTAGGAAATGAGGTATGGGTGAAGTTTGCTTTTCCAGTATGTTCTTTCTGTTTTTTGTTTGTTTTGTAGTACTAGCAATGGAAACTGGGCCTTATGCACAGAATGTCAACTTGTTCCTGCACCATTTGTTGAAAATGCTTTCTTCTCCTCAGTGACTTGATTCTTGGCAAATTAATTGCAAATCAAGTGACTAGATGCATATCAAACTATTACTATTTTGTATCAAACTACCCTCTACTTTGTTACATTAATCTATTTGTTCTTACGAAAGTCCTACACTGTCTGACTGTAGCTTTAGAGTGAGTCTTCAAATCTGGTGGCCTATGCTCTGCATCAGACATAATGAAGCTGTACCTAATTTACTGAATATAATTTTAAAAGTTCGGCTTTAGGACATACATTTAAAAACCAGCAGTGACATTATTCTGTTTTTAGAGGAGGTGAAAAATTCTTATAAAATTATATATAACAACATAATTACTACCATCAGCTAATTATGATTACAATCCACTGCTTGTGTGCTTATGAATATTAGCATTTGCTTAGGGTTTTGGAAAACTCATTATCTAAGCAGGAAGAGGAAGGAAGGACTAAGAGAATAAGCCTTGTAGGAAAGGCTTCTGAATCTCTACCTCCATCTTCACAGTCTTCAGGGGCTTTAGCTTTCTTGCAGAGGCGAGGATCCAACCAGGTGGTTGTCTTGGTATTATGACTGTGGAATAAAGATCTCAATTAGAAATAGTAAAATAAAGAAGGAGAAAAGTACTGCAAAATCAAAGACTCAAAATAGCTAAAAAGCATGTGACATTAAAACATTTATCTTCTACAGACTCAATAATCCTATTGTTCCCAATCCATTGCGTAGAAACTGCCAGAAAGGAAAGGTAACGCTGGAGGCACAAATTTGAGAATGAAGAATTTAAAGAAGGGACCAAATGCCATGTACAGAATGATAAACTTACCTAAGCAGTCAAAGCCATTTCAAAGGGTGGGCACATAGCCACATAACTGCACTGCTAGCTGGAAAAACTGAACTAAAAATCATATTTGCTTGCTGTAGGAATTTCTTTTGTTAAAAAGTACTGCAACTTTTGTTTGTTTGTTTTTTGTTTTGTGTTTTGAGTATCTGTGATTTGTATGTACGGAGCTGAGGGCTGAAAACAAAGAGACAAACAGCTTCTATCCTTATAGAGACTCCTTAAAACAAGGTAACTTTTACAAGTTCTAAAGTGGCTCTTTTGCAACATATAAGTGGAAAATAATGGCTCTGGTTAAACACCATTCTATAAAACTGTATTTTCATTAACATGGATCACCTGAAACTAACAAACAAAAAAGGTGGAGTAAAACAGAAAGATCAGCCATTGTTCCTTTCTGTGACGTAAGTCAAAAATTCTCCTAAAACAATGTGTTTAATTTCATTATAGGCCCCAGTTAGTTTCAGGCCAAGTTGCCATGCAAGGCAACGATGCTAAAACTATTAAACTGCAGAGAACACAATCAGTGATCAAAGTCCCTGAAACAGGGCCAGGGAAACAGCACAGTCAGTAAAGTGCTTGCCTTGCCCACATGAGGACCCAAGTGCAATCTTCAGAACTCACGTAAAAATGCTGGGTTTGGTGGCACAGACTTGTAATCCCAGCACTGGGGAGGCAGAGACAGATGGGTTTGGGGGCTCACTGGCTGGTTAGCCTAGCCTAACTGGCAAGCACCATGTTCCAGTGAGAGACCTGTCTCAAGAGGTGGATAGTGTTCCTGAGGATTATACCTAAAATTACCCTCAGTCCTCCACTTGTGCAACACACCCATACAGTACACTCGTACCTACTCACATGTACTTGCACCACATGTGTGCATGTGTGCACGCGAGCGCACGCGCGCACACACACACACACACACACACACACACTAAAAAGGTCTCTGAAACAAAGGGATGTCAGATAAGAAAATGTTTGAGATAAAAGGCAGGAAGGCAACATAATGTCAATTATTATTGAAGTCCTATGAACACGATAAAAACAAGTTCCTTCCTTGTCCACTTTTAGAAAAGAAAAGAATTGTTACAAAGCAAAAGCCATCTCATGTATCCTTTCTAATCCCTCCTCAGCCACTGCAGAGCTCTACAACTACTCTTGGGTATGTTGCTAGTTAGCAGATTATAGTAGAGATACTTTTTAAGGTGTACACTAAATAATCTGTATAGGAAAACATGAGAGTATTTTAGAAAGTCTGTGTCATATAGCCTGACACAGAGAGAATATCCCTAAAATAAAACCAGTGGAATCAAATGGAGTAAAATGAAAGAGATCACAACTCACAGAAGCCTGATACACACAAATGGCTAGGAAAAAACAAAAAAGCTGTAGAAATATCTTCCTAAACAAAATTCAAAATTTCTACGTGAGAAAGGCCTGACTGAGTTACCAATGCAAATGTTATTGCTAAATTAGAAAATATAGGTAATCTGCTTGCTATGATTTTACCCAATATTCCCTAAGGTGTAAAGCAGTACTCATGGGAGCCATTCCTAAAATGTAAAAGCTAAACCTTCTGGACCTACATTACTATTCTTTTCCGACAGTTACACATTTTAACACAAGCAGTTAACATAGACCCGCCACATTAGCTACAGAAATAAAACTGTTAGCTACCAGTAAATATTCACCTGTACTCTGGATTCACAAACTCTTCAGTCAACACATGGTTGGAAATGTTTCTATTATATAGGTTACGTTTTTTACTCACTGACTGCTGCATGGAGAAGTTTTTAAGTTTATAAGCCTCCTGAGTTTTTTGTTGCTTTTGTTGCCATATCAGAAAGTCTTTGTTAAATCAAATGTCATAGAATTTCGCCCTATATTTTCATTTAGCAGTTTAGTTTCAATTCTTTTTGAAAAATGCATTTATTTTTATTTTATGTGTATGAATGTGTACCTGTGTAAGTCTACATTTACCACATTCCTGCCTGGTGCCCAAGGAGACCAGAGGGTATCAGACTCCCAGGAACTAGAACTACAAGTGGCTGTGAGCTGCCTGGCATGGGTACCAGGAACTGAACCTGGGTCCTCTGGACGCACAGTAAGCACTCTTTTTTTAAGGTGTCATTATACATTTTCATTTTAATATATACACATAATTATATATAAATATATATTATGAATGGATATAAACATAGAGGTAGTGGTAAAGAGAAAGATACTGTTTTGGATAACATTCATTTTTCACATAAAATACATAAAAGTTTCACATATGCCATATTTATTAGTTAATTTTCTGACTGCTGTGTCTAAATAGCTGTGAAGAATGAATCTAAAGAGGAAAGGTTGATTTTGGTGCACAGTTCAGGGACTAGAGTCTGTCATAGTGGGAAGGGATAGCAGTAAGAAAGACGATCAAGGCTGCATTTTTAAGTAAGCCCCCCCCCTCCCCAGTACTCCTATAAGCAAAGTCAATCAATTCATTGATGCACTAAGTCAGACTCTGGTGGTATCCTACCTTTGGTCTGTTGTTGACCTCCTACCTGATGTAATAGGTATGTGTTCATGTCTCTGCTGTGTACAACACTTGGCAAAATGGGTTTCCTCATGCAGAAGATTCAAAGATTATATTAACCTGCATAAAAATCTGTGCTGATTAAACACATTAGTAATAATCTCAGAGTATCCAAAATTCATTAGTGTCTCATTAAGGAAAAGAAATTAAAAGCATATCCTCTTGGAATTATTTTACTAAGAGCAAGCACAGATTTGAATTTTCGAATTCTCGTTCCCTGTGTCTTATGTTCTCCCTTGTCTGTAATCTGTCTGTAGCATAAGTCTGATTCTTTGCCTGCCTAAAAGATCTCTGTGAGTTCAAGGTCCACCTGGGCTACAGAGTGAGTTCCAGGAAAGGCTCAAAGCTACACAAAGAAACTCTGTCTCGAAAAACCAAAAAAGAAGAAGATGTCTTGTGAATCTTTGTGTCCCTGTGTGTGGCGGCGGAGCAGGGAGTCCTCCATAAGAAATGGCTTTTATCCAGAGGGCCTGGTCCAGTTCCATGGGGGCTCCTCAGCTATTGGCTCACAGTTCATGTGTTTCCGCTAGTTTGGCTATTTGTTCCTGTGCTTTTTCTAATCATGGTCTCGATATCTCTTGCTCATATAATCCCTCCTCTCTCTTGCCTATTGGACTCCTGGAGCTCCACCTGGGACTTGGCCGTGGATCTCTGCATCTACTTCCATCAGTCATTGGATGAGAGTTCAGTCATGACAGTTAGGGTGTTCGGCCATCCGATCACCAGAGTAGGTCAGCTCAGGCACTCTCTCGACCATTGCCAATCGTCTATAGTGGAGGTATCTTTGTGGATTTCTGGGGACCTCTCTAGCACTCTGCTTCTTCCTATTCCCATGGGGTCTTCATTTATCATGGTATCTCTTTCCTTGTTCTCCCTCTCTGTTCCTGATCCAGCTGGGACCTCCCGCTCCCCTAAGCTCTCTTCTCTCCCACTCCCCCGCCCTTGCCTTCCATTACCCCTCCCCTCACCCCCAGTTTGCTCATGTAGATCTTATCCATTTCTCTGTTTGGGAGGCCCCCAGGCAGTGGAACCGGGACCTGTCCTTTATGCATGAGCTGGCTTTTTGGAACCTAGGACCTATGCTGAGACACTTTGCTCAGCCTTGGTGTAGGGAGGAGAAAACTGGACCTGCCTCAACTGAATCTACCAGGCTGGGCTGACTCCCCAGGGAAGACTTTGTCTTGGAGGAGGTGGGAATGGGGGATAGATTGGGGGGGGAAGGCTGGGGGTGGGAGGAGGGAGGACAGGGGAATCTGTGGCTGATATGAAAAAATAAATTAACTATAAAATAAAAATATTTTAAAAAAAAGAAATGGCTTTTGCTCTGCAATTATGGAGTAGCAAAGAGAGTGTAACATGGGGAATGAACAGGGTACTCAGAAGTCATGAACAGAGTTTTACAAAAGATTGAAACTTTACTGACTCTAACACAAACAACAAATGAGAAAAATGATATCAAGCAATATCTGTATGCTGTTTCCAGCACTTAAGGATGGATATTTGCTTCATGAGATTGCTTTTCAATCTATTTTTGCTTTCAACAGAGGACTACCATATCAAGCATACACAAACACAAACACACACACACACACACACACACACACTCATTGAGCTCCTAGGTCAGGGACATGGGAGAGTATCTAATTTAAGATTATAACTATGCATTAGTTTAAGTTGTAAAAGTTGATTATATAGAAAATTCAAAGCAACTCAGGTTGGTTGTTACTTTGTTCTCTTAAAGACAAGTTAAACGCACAGGCTGAGATATAATAGGACAGCAATCTTAAGTCTTAAGTGTCCTCAAGGTATATTATTAAGTCTGACTGTGAGGTCCAGCAAAAGTTCTAGACTGTTTGAACATAAGGGATATTTTCATAATAATGTATCACCAAAAAATTCAATTGAAAATGGATAAAAGACAGATCTCAAACACTGAAACCTCTAGAGAAAAATGTAAGAAAAAGAATGTAAGATATAGGCATAAGCAAGGATTTTTTTCTATTGTACTGGAAATAATCTCAAGAATAGACAATTTGAATTACATGAGATTAAGAATCTTTTACACAGCAAAGAAACAATTACCATAGAGAAAATCCTATAGAATGGGGGGAGATCATTGCTATTACACATCAGACAGCAGATTAGAATCCAGGACACATAAAGAACAGGCAGTAAGCACCCTTAACCACTGAGCCATCATCTCTCTAGCCCTCTAGTTTCAACTCTTACTGTTTAGGTCTTTAATATATTTAACTATAAGAACATTCTTTTTAAATTTTCCATTATATTTTAGGGTTTAGTTATAAACTGTACTTGAAAATTCCTTCAATTGTCCATACAAGGGTGTATGTGGTTGTGCTGTTTGTGAACACTTTGACACTAATATTTACACGAATGTTTACATGAAAATGTACTATATATGGGGAAAAAAAGACCATGTCCCCATAAAGTCTGTCTTTTTTTTTTTTTTTTTTTGGTTTTTTTGAGACAGGGTTTCTCTGTGTAGCTTTGCGCCTTTCCTGGAGCTCACTTGGTAGCCCAGGCTGGCCTCGAACTCACAGAGATCCACCTGGCTCTGCCTCCCGAGTGCTGGGATTAAAGGCGTGCGCCACCAACGCCCGGCAAAGTCTGTCTTTTAAGTACTAGACTCTGACTTGTAGAACAAAATGCTCATTCATGAGACTGTCTAAGGAAGCAAACTGAAGTCCCTATCCTTAATTAATGATGAAGGGTTTGGGATGGAGGGATGGAGGGATGGAGGGAGAGAGACACAGAGAGAGAAAGAGAAATTCTTTGGGTGTAGTACCCAGACCTCAGTATTTTTACTGTTACTTAATTATTAAATTCTGTAACTTCACTATATTAATATTCTCCTCCTGAACAAATTGCTTTGAAGATTAGACGTACAGGTGCATTAGGAATATAAAAATTCTTCATAATGAACTTTGAATAAATTATTTGCATAACATTCTCTGGAGCAAACAACATTCAATTTTAGGCTGATCTAATTATGTAGTATTTGGTACTTCTATGAATATTATTATGAATATTATATTAGTACTTTTCCATAAAAAGTTTCCTATTTGTACTTCTATTACACCAGTGACTTTAAGGATCAGTGATATTTCCTACTGTATTACTTAGATATATTATCTCAATACACCAACTCCAAACTTTAGGACTGAAAACACCTAATTCAGATAATGTATGTTCCTGCCCATGATGATCATTTTGTTTGTTGGCTGGCTTGAGGCAGGGTTTCACTATGCAGCCCAGGTTGGCTGGGAACTTGCCATCTACACCAAGATTGGCATCAGACTCACAGAAATCCTCCAAGCACTGGAATTAAAGTTGTGCACCACCACACCTAGCTCATTAAATTGGGCAATCTACGTAAAAGTTTTTCTGTTTAAGGGAAGCAAAACAATCTTTATTCCTTTCATTTTCTATCACCTCTTTTCCAACCTTCTATGTCTATAAAACTGGAGGTCAGGGATGGGGACGCAGCTCGGTTGGTAAAGTGAAGACATGAGTTTGAGCTCCAGAAGCTACACAGAAAAGCTGGGTATAGTGGGGTGCACGTGTCCTCTCAGCACTGGGGGTACGGTTAGCTGGAAGAGTCTGAGAGGTGATCTCCAGGCCAATGAGAGACGCTGTCTCAAAACAAAGTGGACAGAACCTGAGGAATTACACCTGAGGTTGACCTCTGGCCTAGACACATACATACTCCAGAGGCCAAATATACTACATTACTGAATATAAGTTGAAGAGGAGGAGGGGGGATGTCATTCAGGGAAATAACTAGATTAAGAATCAACTTAAATGGAAAATATTTTTAAATAAAAACAAGTGAAAGCTTTGTGATGTTGGAATGAGTAATCAAACTAAGCTTTAAAAAACACCAATCTATCCTCCTAGTGATAAGCACGCTGGAAGAAACAGACATTTGCTTACTCAATGAAATAGATCATGCCTGTGTCAGTGTAGGCCATCTCCCAGTTTGGGGGCAGCGGCTCCAGATTCTCATCTCTCATCATATAATTTCTAAAGTCCATGGAGCTATTTGTTTGGTTATAACTTGGAACAGTCTTCATCCAGCAGTCAGATGACTCAGAATGTATCTCTCTGGTTTCTGTAATTGTTGGAAACAGAACAGCATAAAGGGTAAAGTTCACTTTTTTTTTAAACGAAGTGCCAAGTGCATATATCAATATATACATAACACTGCAATTATATACTGTAAATTCTCTTGTCTATTATGTGTATATTCCTTTATTAATTTTGAAATAAATAAACATACTCGGTTTTTTAAATTTTCTAATTAAAATAAACTCTACTCCTCTGATGCTAGTCTAGGAAAGCAGCAAACACTGCCAGAATCAATTCAGTAGGAATCTTAAGAGCAGGACCATACTTACACAGAACTTTTATACGGCAAGCTCTATTTTAAGTGCTTACCATATATTAACTCAGTCTTCATAGCAACCTTATTATTATTATCATCTTTTTTACAGATTGAGGGAACTAAGCCACAAAGAGGTTCAGTCGGTCAGATGACACAGCCATTACACAGCATGGCTAGGGTTTGAAGCTAAGCAGACCACGCTTTTGACAGCTACACTAAGCAGATTCATATACTTTTAACACGGGTACTTAAATAATACTTTATTTTTAAAAGTCAAATATAACACTGGTAATACTAAAATCCTTTTGGAGTCCCAAAGACTATGACATAGGTAGGGAGACTAAAACTTGGTTATTTTTCAGGAAGTCTACAAGTAATGCACTTAAAACATGTTCTTAGAAAGAACTTATAAATGTTACATCATTTTCACACTTTTTATAAGTAATATCGCTACTCTAGATAATCTGATATATGAGGTATCGTCCCATAAAGAAATATGCTTCCTGATTGCTGTCTCTATTCATGCCCATGCCTTCCTACTGCCTATTATCAATACAGAAGCCATGATGAGCCCATTAAAGCCTGTTACATATTCCTCTTCTCAAAATGCCAATTGTGACTTTACATTTCAAAATAAAAACCAAAATCCTTTCAATGGCCTCTATAACTATGTACCATGTATTCTCCCTTCCCTATCATTATTGGCTGACCTCTAAAATAGTGACTGGTCACTACTGTATTCTTTTACCTTCCATCACTCTGCTCCAACTGCATACAATACATTGGCCACACCATGGCCAAACACACTGGCTTCTTTGCTCTTGTCTAAATATCCCAGGCATACTACCATTCCAGATATTTGAATTTATAGTTGTCTCTGTTAGGAATGCTCTTCTCTCAGATACTTGGAGTTTACTCATCTGTTTCAAGTCTTCTCTGTTGCTTTATCTAAATGTGTGAGTTGACTACCTCTGACTACCTCCTTGCATGCCTTGTTTAGCATCATCAGACACACTAGATACGTTATTTATCCAGTTGTGACTCGCTCATCAGAAAGTAAAGTCCATGAGAACAGGAGCTTAGGTCTGTTTTGTTCACTACTTTATTCCTGGCATTTAAACAAATGGCTAGCAATTAGTAGCCCAGCAGATGCTCAATAACTATTTGTCGAATGAGCATATGTATGAAATTCCTGGTTTATTTTCCTTGCAGAATATGTAATAAAGATTTAAAGGTATCCAGTGTAGAAATCAATCTGGAAATGAGTTACACTAAGGAAAAATAAGTATGTCAGACAAAAGCAACATCAACTAAATCATCTCTAATACTTTATCAATGCAATTCAGTGACAACCTTTTAAAACACAATTTCAGTCTTGACATCTAAATGCATTGGCTAACTCATTTAATATTAAACATAGTACTGAGAAGTTAGAACAACACACAGAACTCACCATCTGGAGAGGGAAATGAACAATGATCATATAATGCAAGAGCTCTATACAAAGAAAATTTTAATAGGTGATGAAAGAAAGATGTAGATGCTTCAGGGTCATATAGAGATGGATTGCAAATCTAGGAACATGATCAGCATTTACTTCTTTCTCATGCAGTGAATATAGAAAGGAAAAAAATCCAGAAAAATCCCAGCCTTCATAAAGTTTACATACTAGTGTTCCAAACAGAATGATTACAATAAATAACACTGACACGAGTCTTCTGTGAGCTTCTGGCTTCCTAGTTCTACTCTCAGTTATGTGTAAGAATTTCCTGGCAATTACAAAATTATTCAGGGACACTAAGGGTAGATTCTTTACCTTGTACTTTTTTTTATTTTTTATTCAGTAAGAAAAATAGAAGTCAAGCAAAAGATACAAAAAATATGAATCTTTTTTGCAAATTATCTTTGAGTGGATCCAGAATTTAAATTTAAAATATTGCTACCAAAATTTTCAGATAACTTCTTCTGGCAAACCTCCAAAGTCTATGTGCTTTGGGTTGAAAGCTGTTATTATAAAACCAATTTTGTTTTAATCCTGAGAAATAGGAATTATGCCAGTAAGATTCCCATATCCCAGCATCACAAGTATTCCAGACAATAAGGTAATGACATATCATTAATGATGGCTTATTATTAATCTATCTAAGTTAAGAAAACTCAGATTAGCTTACAAGATGATCCATAGAAATATACATTGTTCTACATACAGCTTTCACAGAAAATTAGAATCCTATCACCTGCTCTATACATATTTCAAGAAAAATTTTACTATTTCAATTAAAGGTTAGAGCCCATCTAAAAAAATCCGAAGCCATTCATCTGTTTACAAACCTGCGCTTCCACCGCCATTAACAGCCTCTTTGTCCTCATCTTCCTCTTCCTCGGGGAGAGAGCTGTCCATCCTTTCCATCTTGCTGACAGATGTAGTTCGTTTTCTTTGGGATTCTGTGTCAAACTCATTGTCAAAGAGGACCTGATCAACCGGATCTGGCTGGAAAGGACTAGGCTCTGCTGGAGGCTTGGGAGTGCCATAGAAATTTCCTGTGGTGTACAAAATGACAGCAGCTGAAAGCATGAATGCTGACTGAGTTCCCTGAATATGACTTAGAGAATCTCTCTGCTGTTTCTCACACTGAAGTCGTGGAAGGGCCTACCACTGACTGAAAGGAGGCCAAAGCCAGAGGAATGGGAGGATGGACTAATTTCTCCTATATCTTGTCATATATTAGCTACCATATGAATACAATATGTATTAGTTAGCCACGAAGTTGATGATATTAATTATTTCTTCTTATTGGACTTGTTTTACATGGATTCTAAATTAGGGCCAAATTTGGAAATATAAAAACATCAACTGTCTTATGCAAGAATAAAAGCTACAAAAGATAAAGGATAAAATTAACTCAAATAATTTTGTTCTAATGTATAAAATGAATTATTTTACTAAAGTGAGGATATATACAGACAGACTAAGAACCATTTCATATAAGCTGTTTGTATAATTTTAAAAGGCTTTTCTGCACATTTTAATTACACTACCTAACAATTTTTTGAAGAGACATTATTGATCAAGTTCTATACTAGTGTATACTCACAAGAGCAAGAGACAATTTAGTGTTTTACTGAGGATTCATGATTTTTACAGTACCAGTAATTGGTCCAGATAATAATAAAAACAAATGAAAGAACTTTCAGTTTGTCATCCTTGTCCCTGAGCAAGCAGGCACAATGGGAAAATGTTCAGCAAGTTTAGCTGTCTTAACAGTTGTTGCCCCGACTCCTTTTGACTTTACATCAATCATTATGTTAATGTCATAAAAAGGTAAACACACTTATGCATTAGCTGGCTTTTTGGAGCCCAGTGCCTATGGTGGGACACCTTGCGCAGCCTTGGTGCAGGGAGGAGGGGCTTGGACCTGTCTCAATGAATGTACCAGGCTCTGCTGACTCCCTAGGGGAGTGGGTTGGGGGAGAAGGAGGGGAAGCGGAAGGAGGGAGGAGAGGGGGATCTGTTTTTGGTATGTAAAATGAAAATGAATAGAAAATTTCTTAGTAATAATAATAATAATAATAATAATAATAATAATGAAAGAAACATGGTCACAAATAAAAAAGTAAAACACTTGTCTTTTATTGTTGTGCTTATAAAGTATAACACTTTTAATCAAATTGTTCGGCTCTAAAGGAGGTAATTAAGATACCCATTGACATAATAGAAATTAAGAAAGTAAATGGGTATTTTTCCCTAGATAGAAAAACAATCATGTTAGACCACACAACACTAAGACAGATCTAGAACTAACATAGTGTACCTTGATCTGCATGTTAAAGGAGGAAACATTATAGTGAATTCTGTTGAAGTTTGACTATAAGTGCAATTATCAATCTTCAAGGAAGTCAAACTAAAAGACTTCTCAACTCAATTATTTCTTTGTTTCCAAATCCATATTTGAAGTGGGTTATGCCACAAGGATGGGTACAAAGATTTGTATTAAAACAGGCTAGATTTTCTATAAATAGAGATGTAAGGAAAAAGCCAGTTCATGTTTTCTGAGCAAAACATTTAACACTGCAAGTAGAGGTTTAGTTGGGGGGAAAATGCACCATAATTTCAACTTTCCCTGTTTTATCTTATTTTATAGACAGGACCTTACTGTGTGGTCCTGGCTGCCCTGGAATTCTCTATGTATACCACACTGTTCTCAAAATCACAGAGATCCATTACATATGCCTCTGCTGGGATTAAAGGTGTGCAGCACCATGCCTTACTATTTTTCCTTTTTAAAGCTCAACAATCACACTATCAAGGATTTTGGATGAACCAAAATAGAAATAAAAGGAATAATTTATTTTTCTAGGAGACATATTTTCTAGGAAACAATAGCATCAACAGACAAAAAATTTACTGAAAATTCTCAGTTAACTATCTGTATAAAACTTAACATGTTCCTAAAAGAAAAATTAGAAAAAAATGCAGAGTACAAACTGCTATCCAGTCACTAAACAGATTTTGGGGCATCATAATAATTTTCTGTAGTTTCCGCCTTTAAGAAAGGCCTTCACAGGGCTAGGGAGATGGCTCAGCAGTTAAGAGCAGTTGCTTCTCTTGCACAAGACCCAGGTTCAATTCCTCACACCCACATGGTAGCTTACAAACATCCATAAATAGTTCTAAGAGATCCAGCACCATCTTCTGACCTCCACAGGCACCAGGCACGAAAGTGGTATATATACATACAGAGTCAGGTAAAACACTCATAGATTTTTTTTAATCTAAAAGGTTTTATTTAATTAAAAAAAGAAAAGCATTTTCATTTATAGAGCTATCAACTATGAAATATTTCAAATATGATGTTATAGATAATATCTGGATCATATTAGAGTTATCTATGTCATACACACATTTACTTATATGAATATAGGTATATTTACATACCCTATGGGTATTAGATTTATCTTTTAAAATCAATATTTGGTAGAATTCTGCCCCCCACAACCCTCTCTCTCTTTGAGATAGGGTTTCACTACGTAGCCCCAGCTGGCCTAGAACTTGCTATGCAGACCAGGCTGGCCTCTAACTTCCAGAGATCCATCTGGCTCTGCCTCTCTGCCCCTGCTTCCCAAGTACTGGGACTAGGATTAAAAAGGTGTACACCATCATGCTGAGATCTCCTTCTTTTTGAAAACAGGATCTTATCCAAGGCTGGCCTTGAACTCCTGATCTTCCTGCCTCCATCTCCCAAGTGCTGGGATTATAGGCATGTTCCACTATGCTTGACTATAATTACATTTACTTTTTTCCCCTTCTTGAAACAGGGTCTACTTCTAGAACCATAATGTTTGTGAAATTATCAAACAAGAACCCTTGTATACTGCTATGAAGAATGGAAACAGACAGCTATTCAAAACTACCTCATCAGGCTGAGTAAATATACTCTACAAGTAAAAAAATTTTGGCCTAGCATCAGGAGAATGAAGAAATAAAATGCAATACTCAAACGATGGCATACTGTGAGAAATTAAATCAATGAATTCATATAAATGTAGGGTAATAATAACATGGAGAAATCTAAAAAACTACAGTAATATGTAAAAACAAAGAACAGAGACAACACAGATCATATGTAAATAATAAATATGCACATAAGATACAATACACATTTTGTAAGAGCAAATATAAACAAAACATGCATATTAAACAAATAAGAAAGATTAAATGTAAGAGGTAAGCTATTTGAATAAAAGTGAAAGCAAATTAGCTTGTCCATTCCTCTGAAATGTTCTCACTGGTAAAAAGGATAATCCTATCATTTTTCTTTAAATTTCTTGTTTTGTTTCCTTCATAGCACCTCAGTTTACACTTAATTTAATTTTGACTGCTTTCCCTACTAAGATACAGAATTTATTAAGGCAATAGCATTTTGATTTTGTTCACAGTATTCTTGGATCTCTTACAAGACTTGGCACATAGTATGTACTTGACACATGGTTGCTGAATAAATGAAACATGATCAAATCAATTTTTAAATGAATGAATGATTTATGGGAAACTAAACCCAGAAAAAGTAGCTAGGTCAAAGTTCACAGGCGGGAAGGAAAGGACTCAAAGTTCTGAGTAAGAAAGGGATATAACCAGAATGATCACAACTGAGCTTGAGGAAGCCCGGCACTGTATCAAGGGGCAGGATGAATGAATGAACAAAGGCAAGAACTGGGGGTGGAGGAGAGATCAACTGCAATAGTGTAATTAACTCATCTAAAGTGCCTACAATCAAAAGGTGAGAAAGAAGAGCATTACGAAAGTGGCTATCAAGAAAATGAGTGGATGTGGTAACAAGTGAAGTGTTTTCTGGACAAAAATGTGCATATATATGCACATACATACATATGAATTAGATGCATTCAAAGTTATTTATTGAAAACATCATTTCTAGACACTGAAGACGGCATCAAGTAAGAAAGGCATTATCACTACTACACAGAGCTTGTGAAAGAAGCAATTAGAAAAGCAGAACAAAGCAATGTTGAAAAGTATAAGGTGCTATGGGAGTCGATAAGCTTGCCAAGTACAAAGTGAGTTAGATAAGAAAAATTAAGTACATAACATGGAATCATTTAAGAGTTGAAACTGACCTCAAGTTTGTACTTTAGGGAAACAAATGGGTAGAGGAAACAGAGATATGAAAATTAATTATTGGTTCTATCCTCCAATCTATACTTTCGTTTTTGTAAGATTTTAAAGTACATACAAGTCTTTCAAAGTATGCAAACTTTATATTCCCATCTATGAACAGAAAGCCATCAACAAGTACTTGCTGGGTTCAGATGATGACAGTGAATTGCTATGAAATATGTAAATTTGCCAGCTTGGTTAATTTTTAGCTTACTGTTCACAATAGACATTTAGTGTGGTGTAATGCTTCTGGTTATTGTCTAATACCACCTAACTGGTGAATTAAGAATCTCCTAATCAAAAGAACAACTTTCTAATAACAAGATTTATTTTTATCTTATGTGTGCAATTGTTTTGCCTCACGTATATCTCTGTGTGTGCAGTGCCCACAGACGCCCAAAGAGGGCATAGGATCCCCTGCAACTGGAATTTCAGACAGTTATTAGCTGTCATGTAGGTACTAGAAATCAAAGGTAAACCTTCTGGAGGAGCAGCCAATGCTCTTAACCATTGAGCCATCTCTCTATTCCTCCCAAATAACTTTTTAAAAAAATCAAATTTACTGATGAAATTCCCCCTGAAATGATTCTAGTCATCCGGATAGTTTTGAGGTAGTTTTATATTTGGAGACATACCATCATACGTTCCACTTTCTAACAACGCTCCACTTTCTTCCAGTGCTTTGAATTGTTCAACAGAAATGAAATTATAGTCCACCCCTGGAACTTCCCCATCCCTGGGAGCCCTTGTAGTGCCTAAGGAGAAAAGAAAAACAGAAATGTAAAGTACTTTTTAAAATACAAATTATTCAGAGTACTATAAAGTTCAGTCTAAGAAGTCTACACGAAGACACTATATCTGACAAAGATCAGAAAATTTTAGGCAACTTAATATTAAAGCAGTACAATAAATATAGGAGGAAATACACTTTAATAAGTAATCATGAAATTTAAACCTATAAAAACCCTAAAGTTTAGCACTATAAAGAATTAAGTTCTTAAAAAGATTTTATTTTTAAACTTTTAGTTGTGTGTATGTGCCTGCATGTGTGCACGTGTGTGTGTCTGTGAGTGCAGGTGCCCACAGAGTTCAAAGGAGGGGGTTGGATCCTCTGGAGCTGGAGCTGGCGTTCCAGGTGGCTGTGAGCTGCCTGATGTGGGTGCTGGGAATCAAACCTTGGTATCCTGCAGGAGCAGTACCTGCTCTTAACCACTGAGCCATCTCTCCAGCACCATAAAAATCCCATATTGTTACTTAACTGCAAGAAGGAAAGATAAATTCACCAGGAACAGACTTCATCACAGCTTACAACTTTATCAAAGCATAAGTGACAAAGATTGTATTTATTTTTGGCATACACATTTTAGGATGGAAAAAGATGATGTTTCACTATTATCTCCCTGGCTGGATATGTAGAGCAGGCTAGCCTCAAACTTATCTCTTTTTATAATATCTAAAATGTGAAAAAGATCCACAAAAATGATAATGATGATTATGATGATGATAAAAATAATAGGTTGAGAAAAATAATGGCTATGGAAACACCCTATATAGTGATTGTACTGAATTTTCTCTATCATTTAAAATCCATCTTTCTAAAAGAATATAGCATTTTTGTTTTAGATTCTACAGGACACAAGTTATAATATATAGCTTCCTCTTTTAGTATAATATTTATTTTTATTATTAAAAATTTTATTTCTTATATGATGATGAACTACATTGTTAAGATTCTTTCAATCAGGTGGGCAGTGGTGTCGCATGCCTTTAATCCCAGCATTCATGAGGCAGAGGCAGACAGATCTCCAGGCCAGCTTGGTCTACAGAGTGTGTTCCAGGACAGTCAGGGCTGTTACACAGAGAAACCCTGTCTCAAAAAATCAAAATAAATAAACAAACAAATAAATAAAAGGATTTTTTTCAATCAACAGCTTTTTGCTTTATATTAAGCAGAAAGTTGCTAGGAAGTTAAATAGTTAAAATTATAACTTAGAATTACCTATGAAATATGGGAGAATCCATGGCAACAATAACTGCACTTCTTCCCATTAAGAGGTGGAGCTTCTCCCTTCAGTCTAAATTTTTTTAAAACTTACTTTTTTAATTTAATGGTGAACATGCTGTGCAAATTTAGGAGTCTATATTTCCATCTCCCATCCTCCTGAAATGTTCCCATTACCATCAAGACTCTTGAATAATTAGAACTCCAGCTAACAAACAGTAAGAGGCCCCTAGACATAACGGCAGAGCTATCATAGCTTCCCCAGTCCCAGCTAAGATGTCAATGACTTTGCCACAGGAGTGATGCCAGCTAAACCCAGGCAACTCATGAAGTCATGGCAAATAACACATGATGGCCATTTTAAGTCACAAATTTTAAGGCACTTTGTTATGTAGCAAAGGCTAACAGGATATGCAAATGCATTTTATTACAAAATATAATGACTATATAAAATCCAATTCATTAAGCAAACCATATTGTAAATAATACCATAATAACAGCACAAACCCAAGGGGCAGGAAGAACTACCTTTTAGTCTGGATTTATTATTATTAATGGTATGATTTAGAACAAGCAGTTAGCCTCTCTGGGATTCATTATCTTTCTGCTAAGTGGTGCTGGACAAGATGGTGCTCATGGTACTTTCTACTAAAAGGCATGACTTTGGTGCTAATTCTCATCACAAATTACTGTCAACTCTGACTTCCTCCCATACACATATAAAAACTATCTTTTTTCTCCTACCTCTTTGCCTTTAATGGCTGAAAAACTGTCTTTAGTTTCTGATACTCTCTCTCTACATAGTTTATGTGTACAAGTTACTTAGTACATTTCTCCTTTGTAAACTCCTAAGTAACTTGTACACATAACTTTTCTCTTCAGCACACTGTAATCATATCTTTGCCCCAATCACTCAATAAGACAATTTCCTATGTTCAAAGCTAATCTCTACTTCGTTTAACTCAATGAAGAGTATGATGTGATAGCTCACTCTCATTTTTCGTTTTAGTCTGAGGTCCACAGAAAAGTACACAAAATATGCTTTTAACAATTTAAATTGATGCAAATCAATTCAGGTGAAAATAAAAATATTTCTAGCTTACTGTGGTGCACATAACTTAGATCTCAGCATTTGGGCAGCAAAGGCAGGCAGATCTCTGTGAGATCAAGGCCAGCCAGGTCTACATAGCAAGTCCCATGCCAGCCAGGGTTACATTGTGAGACCCTGTCTGAAAAACCAAACCAAACCAACAAAAAACATTTCTAAAACCATAACAGACTTTTTGTGTGCTTCAATAAGCCTTTCATCCTTTCCATTCCCAAAGTAACTACCATCTAGATACTTATGAGGTTGACTTCCTTTCTACTTCTCTGGCAAAAGCAACTAAATAATGCATTTCTAAGAAACTGTGCTTTGCCTGGTTTGTAACTTCATTTGATTGGAATTATCCATTATCAATTCTCCTGTGTGTCCACACAGGACACTTGTTATTGGGTTTTAAAACCTTTGCCAGTAAATTGAGTATTTCAAGGCACCTCACCACATACTTAATGTGGAACTGCATTAGGAGATTAGACATTTTTTATATGCTGATTGGCTACTATAATTTGCAGAAGGTTTATCTCCATCTCAACTTAAGTTAAGCCTTGGCCCCCAATCTAACAGTGTTGAGAGGTGATGGGATCATTAAACATCAATCATACTCAGCTATGGATCCTGAGAGATACAACAATGAATGGCTTGGCAAGACAGGCTCACTGGTGTAATAATGGCATAGACAATATAAGATTAATCAACTACTTCCGGATTATATTTAAGACTTGCTCGACAAAAGGAAACCCATATTCGGCACCATTATCAGGCCAAGAACAGGCTAGACAAGTCCCAGGCTCTAGGTGAGAACCTACAACTGAATTTTTCACTGAATGGATAAAGTACTAAACTGAATACTTAAAACCCTTAGATCAATGCATCTCTCAACGTTCATCTGAGAAGCTTCCATTTGTAAAAGATGGTGATAAACACAGAGACCCATAACAAGCCAAGATACAGAAACTAAGTGACTGCAGAATGCTTAGCCCTAAAAGGAACATATATACCATACCTCTACTCCCAAGGCTCAAGGATCATTGCCAAAGAGGGGCAGAAAACAGTGCAAAAGCCAAAGACAGTAGATGAGCACAAAGACATAGTGTCTTCTGGGCATAACAGGACAACTGTACATGCAAACTGACAATGGTTCCAACAGTATACACAAAATCTGGGCAAGCCCAGGCTAGACTAAATTCCAAAATGAAGATGGGAGCTGGGCATGAACGTCCACCTCTAGTTGTGGAGCTATTGGTAACTGTTAGCTTGTGGGAGAGGGAGAGAGAGTTTTCTTTTAGGGTGTAACCCCTGGTAAGTGGACAGTGCTCCAGTGGATGACCACACATGCAAGAGTTTTAGAGCAACACATATTGGGTCTTGATGGAAGAGGGGAAAAAGACACAAAATTGGGTAAATAGAAGATGAGGGTAAATCTGTTTAAGAGGTGGTGGTGGGGGAATATGATCAAAACATGTTGTACAAAACTTTCAAAGAGGAAAAACATAGTTTAGGTCAAGTGAGATGGCTCAGTAGGTAAAAGTATTAGCCACTGAAGCCTGCTGACTTGAGTCTGATCCCCAAATTCCAACATGGCAGAAGAGAACCCCCTTCCAAAAGTTGTTCTCCACATGCACACTTAGAGTGCATGCACCCCCATTTCCAATATAATAACAACAATAACAAAATTGTTGTAGGATATCTTTCTGTATGCTGTGAATATATGTTATTCCCATTGGTTAATAAATAAGCTGCTTTGGCATATGGCAAGGCAGCTTAAAGGCAGGCAGTAAAGGAGAGAGACAGGAAAGAGAAAGGTGGAATCTTGCGAGAGCCAGCCTGCCACCCAAGGAACAACATGCCAGCAGACCGGTAAGCCACAGAACATGTGGTAAAACATAGATTAATAGAAATGGGTTAATTTAAGATATAAGAGCTAGAGGCCTGTCATAGACTATACAGTTTGTAAATAATATTAAGCCTCTGAGTGATTATTTTGTAAGTGGCTGTGGGATCACAGCACCAGGTGGGACTGGGCGGGACTGGAGAAACCTTCCAGCTACAAAAAATAAACAAAAATCCAGGGAATATAGTCATGAGATCCAAACTCATGAAGGGACTAATATAATTCCTGCAGAATTGAATTAGTTGTTATGTGCCAGGCATGATGTTTCCTGCCTGTAATCTGGAGACAAAGGAGGTAGAGACAACAGGATTGAGAGCCCAAGGCCAACCTGGCTACACAGTGAGACTCTATTCCAGAAAACGGTGAGTAGATTAGTTACTGTTAAAGTTGGTTTTGGAGCATGTGTGTCTTCTGTTCACATACCCACTTTCTCTTCTGCTATTACCAGAGACAAGCAAATGCTAGCATTATGCTCTTGAACTTCCAGATTAATGAGTCAAAAATCCAAAAAGCAACCCCCCCGAAAAAACTTTTTCTTTATTAAAAGAACCCCAGTCTCAGTAATTGTTATAGCAACAGAAAATGAACTAAACCATTAGCCATACAGATCTCCTATTATAAAGTATCTCTTCGTGTCTTCATTCTCTAATAGATCTCCTATTATAAAGTATCTCTGCGTGTCTTCATTCTCTAATAGATCTCCTATTATAAAGTATCTCTGCATGTCTTCATTCTCTAATAGATCTCCTATTATAAAGTATCTCTGCATATCTTCATTCTCTACTGAATTGCCTCTTTTAAAATTAATTTACAGTTCTTTATGTTCTTGATAGTATAATAAATCATCAAATTTAATCAGCTAGGAGTCTGTACTATTCACCATCACTGCATCTCTAAGAATGACTTAAAAATTCCATCTACTGTAAGATGTGCTCCAGTTGTAAATATTGTAGAACACAACTGTTTTAATCCCTTTTCTAGATATGTATTACATACCTATGAAATGCATTCATAGATACATTTCTATGAAATATGATTTCCTGAAAGCACTTTCTTCTGCATATGTGCCCAATAGACATTACAGAGAAAATAGAGGCAGAGATAACCTTTCAAATACTATTACAATCCTTCAAACAGAATGCAAAATAGTTCTAATTAAAAATATTACTACAGTTGAAAAGAAATGGTAAATTACTGATAAAAAGTACTAGAATAAGCAAGGTATTTTCTCTTCAGAATGATGGAACAAACTGTGTGATATATAACTCTAAGACTAACTATTATGACCAAACAGAGGACAGAGGCCACACTGAAGCAATAGGTGCCATGATTTCTACTATATTCCCCTAATATATTCCCCTCAGGTACAGCATTCAGCTGTGTTCATTTATTGTAGTTACTTGCTGCTATTTGGGAGACAGAGCCAGGCGTATCTCTGTGAGTTTGAGGCCAGCCTGGTCTACATAAGAGAGTTCCAGGACAGCCAGGGCTACACAGAGAGAGCCTTTCTGAAAAAAAATTCTTTTTTTTTTTTTGGTGGTAAATTCTCTTTTACTTATGAGTAGAATACCTCTGTAAAGAGATACTAATATCTGACGATCTGTTTACCACTGATGGTCACTGGGCTATTTTACAATTTTGGCTGTACAACTAAAGGAGCCAAGAACTTACAAGTTCTTATAGATATATTTAAATTTATTTTGGGTTAATGTCTAAGAGTGGAAGTGCTGAATCATGTGGTAAATGTATATTTAATTTTATATGAAAATATCCAATTATTTGCCTAAGAAGATGAACCATTCTATAGTCCTACAAGCATATAAGAACCACAATTGATTTATATTAGTGCTTACATCTGGAACTTTTACTTTGGAGTTTACTGGTGAAACTTCCTAAATCCTAAAAAATAAAGATCAGTTGATGAGGAAAATGAGATAAATTACATTCCAATTCTATGAGAATTAAATTCTAACAATTTGATGTAGAGCTTATTTCCACTGGAAGTAGGAGTAGTCAATACTGAAAGCCAGTGTCCACTGTTCAGGCTGGCATTTCCAGGCATGTATGAGAGCAGCATTTAAAATCTATACAGTAATTCTCACTGGCAGCTATTCCTACAAGTGTGTTTGTGAGGCCCTGTCTGCTAATGGTAGGTCTTTCTTACAAAAGCAACATCAAAATGATCATATGTATAACTATATTTCATACAAATCCAATGGGTGCTATTTCAAGAAATAACAGGTTTTGGAAACTAATTCCTTAAATGGGCAGTTTCAACACGGGACTCCATGTAATACATTAACCTTGCTGGGAGATCTGAAGGTTATTTATTTGAATACCACGCAGTAATATCCCCTGGCATTTTCCACTATGAGTATTTGCTTCTCAGTTCAATCCTTCATTGATACTGTAGCAGAAGAAATACAAAGAGAAGCAGTAAATAATGTGGAACACCACTATATGATACCAAAAACTGATAATTTGAAGTAAAAGCACTAGCAATTCAAGGCAAAACCAAACTCAAAAGAGACAGACAAAATATTTTCATCATTAAAAAAGTCTATGATACAACCTGTAATCTAATGTCCAATGTGAAGACTTTTTTTGGACATTCTTTCAACTAATTGAGATTGTCACTATAAAAAAAATCAAAGAAATTTTTTCTATATCTGGAATATTTGTCACTTAAGATCAAAGATCATTGCACTAGCTAGTTTTGTGTGTTAACTTGATACAAGCTAGAGTCATCAGAGAGGAAGGAGCCTCAGTTGAGGAATGCCTCCATGAAATCTAACAGTAAGTCATTTTCTCAATTAGTGAATAAACCCTTTCCTCCCCAACTTGCTTTTTGGTCATGGTGTTTCGTCGTCGAAGCAATAGAAACCCTAAGTAAGACAATCATCAAATAATATAATGGATACTTAATATGTCTTACACTTTCATTTTGGGAGTGAGAAATTCACAGTTTATGTCATCTTCACAAATTTTACAAAGTGTTTCCTTGAACTTGTTGCCATCCTCTTGCTTTAGCTTCCCACGTGCTGGGATTACAGGCATGAGCCACCACATGTGGCTTTCAATTATTTACTTGGCACTTATAATGTACTAACTTTCCATTTTAAAACAAATTTTCTATATTAAGTATCGATATTGAGTAGAGATCATTTAAAAGTTATAAAAACTCCCTTAGTTCATTATAATAAAATATTAGACCAAAGCATACTACTTTCTCTCTGTAGCACAGGATTCCCTCTGCAACACTCCAGCTCATATCACAATGTAGCTCTTTGTAGCTATTATTACTGTTACACCAGCCAAGTGCAGCAGCCACCTGGGCTTCCCAGGTATTAGACTCATTTGGCATTTTGTCATAGTCAACCATAGGTATACCATGACTAAACTGCAATGCCTCAGTCTGTCATGAGCTACATGCCACCTACCTACCTACTGCAAAGAACTCAGCACTGGTTCTAGACCAAAAATACAACCAAAACCCCTCTCAAGATTCCTTCTTGGAGTCTGTCTCCTGGGACCATTATCAGTACCAATTCTTTGTCAGTCAGGATCCAGAAAGGAGAAAGAAATCACATGTAATTTGAAAAGGGAAGGTTTAAAGAAATATTAACAGTATTTAAAAAGAATTAACTGAGATTTAAAAAGAATTCTAAAAGTAGAGCTAAAAGATAACTCTGAAAAATACTGTCCTATACCTGAGGAAGAATTCCCAGTGATGAACAGACTGCAATAGAGGAACATTCCTAAAATCTCTATTTCAGATCTCATTCAAGCAGGTGTGGTAACAGCTCACTGAGTACAGAATCTTGGTGGCTTGCTTTGGGGACAGTGTTGGCTCAGTGGGTCAAGGCTGGCAGGCAGAGAACTAACTGTCTGAGGTACTGAAGTGATTCACCAGCAAGCTGCCCATGCAATGGTGGTGGGTAGAGTGTGTTTTGAGGTTAATAGAAAGCCAACTAGAACACTGGCTGGACTGGTCAGAAACCTCTTGGAGGTGCTACTGAATCAATCTAGGAGAGTGGCTGGGTCCACAAGAACTGCCACAACACAACAATCAGTGGGTATACTGAATGCAGGAGCTACTGTGAGGGGGCTGCTGTTCATGCTGAGAAGGCCCTCACTGGCATCACTGAAATTCCCCTGAGATGCTGACTACTAGGGTACTGGGGGACTTAACTGGGTGTCTTTTTTTTGCAAGACAAGAGCAAAAGGACAAAAACCAAGGTTGAAACCCAGGAAAGAAACCTCTATTTTTCCAGACTCCTTCCTGTGCCCTCTAGAGGCAAAGCTGAGCCCTGTACTGGAGGGTAGGAGAGTAATTTCCCAGTACCACGGGCAGGCAAGAAATAATAGATTTGGCACAAAGAGGCAATGAGCAATAAACTGGTTTTCTGAGAAAGTCTAACATTAATGGAACTAAATTTTAGTATAAGAAGTTCTAAATACATTAAGATACCATTTTTTCCTCCTGTATTTGTCATAATAATAATTTTCAAGTTACACACTAACTTTGCATTTCTGGAACAAGCCCTAATTAGTTATAACACATTATCCTTTTACATACTGTTATGTATTGATTTGCTGAAACATTACTAAATGTTTTAGATCAAAGTTCATGAAAATTTGGAGTCTACTATTGTTTTTAATGTTTGTCTGTTTTTGTTCAATTATAATAATGTTCAAATAACAGAATGAGTTTGGAAATGCTCCCTTTCATTTTTATTAACTGATTCATTTTATATTATGAGTGCTTTACCTGCAGTATGTCTATGCACCACATTCATGCCTACTGCCCACACAGGTCAGAAGAGGCCACCGGATAACCAGGAACTAGAGTTACGGGCAGCTGTGAGCTGTCACATTGATACTGGGACTCAAGCCTGGATCCTCTGAAAGAACAGCAAGTGCTCTTAGCCACCAAACACTATTCAAGCCCCTCCTTCCATTTTTTCAGAAAATGTTGTATAGAATTATTTTTTCTTTTCCTAAAATTTTTTTTGAGGGGGGAGATTTACCTTCTATCTGCGTCTGAGGTTTTGTTTTTTTTTTTTTAACAATGAAGTTACAAACAAAAATTATTTATTTAAAAAAGAAAGTGCTGGATTATCTGTATCGTTTAGAATGAGCATTAGTAGTTTTATCTTCTGAAGAATTTGTTCAATTCGTGTAAGATGCAGGGTTTATCTCAGTATAAAATTGCTCAGAATGAAGCTGGGCATGGTGGTGCACACCTTTAATTCCAGCACTTGGGAGGCAGAGGCAGGCTGGTTTCTGTGAGTTCAAGGCCAGCCTGATCTACAATGAGAGTTCAGAGACAGCCAGGGCTGTTACACAGAGACTCCCTGTCTTGGGGGAGGAGGGTTGCTCAGAATATTCTTCAATGTTCACCTAAAATACAAAGGGTTCTTACTGACACCATGACTTCATCCTTATGCTGATTTCTCTTTCTCTTTTTCTTGAGTAGTTTTGTTACAAGGTCATTAATCATACTGATATAAAAATAAAATAAAATTTGTGTTGGGTTTGTTTTTATTTTCTATTTCACTCGTTTTTTTTTTTGTTTTTGTTTTTTGTTTTTACTCTATTCATTTTCTCCCTAGCTAATTTCGCTTTACCCCGCTCTTTTCTTCCCATTCTCAGGACACACGTTGGTGTCCCCTGGCAGCTCTGTGGCTGACTAACAGGAACAGTCGGTGTCCCGTCCTCATCTAAACGGCACTCTAACCAGCCTGAAATCCTGATTCAGTATGGGTGCGTTTCCGCTGTGCTGCCTGCCATGCATGATTTTTTAAAAATTTCTTCTGGTGATTTTTTGTACAGGTTATTTATATTATTAAATTTCTAAATATCTGGAGATTTTCTAGATTCCACTCTGTTAATAATTTCTAATTTAATTCCCATTGTAGTCAGGTAACGTATTTTACTCGATATAAACATTCTTAGAGTCATTGAGTCTCTTTTTTACAGCATTCCATATCCACTAGGAAAGAATGTGCACTTTACTGTGGTGGGCAGCACATTCTAACAAATAGCAACTACTCATGATAATGGAGCACTGTTCTTATTTTCCATTTATTTTGATTTTTTAATTTTAATTTAAAAATTACTAAAAGAGGATATGAAATCCTAAACTATGATTGCTATTATTCCACTTCTACTTGCAGAATTTCCTTTACTATTTCTTATAATAATTCTGTTGCTGAAAAATTCTTCCACTTTTTTGTCTGAAAAAAATAATCAACTTTTAAAAGATATTTCTGTTATACAGAGAAATATATATTGGCATTTTTTCTTTTTAGTGTATTAAAGATTTCAATTATTAGACTTTGGCTTGTGCTATTCTAGCTGATAAATCTGTAGCAATCCTTTGTTCCCTTGCATGCAAAGTATCTTCTTCTTCCTCTCTGTCTCAATTTACATTTTCTCTTGGTTTCTGGTTTTGAGCAATTAGATTATGATATGCCTTGGTATGATTCTATTAAGTTTCTTCTGCTTGGAGTCTGTGGGCTTCTTAAATTTGCAAGTTTAGTTTTTACGAAATTTAGCAAGAATTCAGCTAATTTTTAAAGTGTTTTCCTACTTTCCTCATCATGGCTTGTTACACGGTTCTATAGCTAAATATGAATACGGTATAGTTCTGTCTACGTTTCAGTGTCCACCATATGTTACTTCTATCTTGTCCAACCTGTTTGTGACAAAGCAAACTGACTGGCAGTTAGCCAAT
The DNA here is from genome assembly GCA_902168325.1 of Peromyscus nudipes. Lineage (NCBI taxonomy): Eukaryota > Metazoa > Chordata > Mammalia > Rodentia > Cricetidae > Peromyscus > Peromyscus nudipes. The sequence continues at coordinate 43,167 of CABHPH010156638.1, forward strand.
GACGGCGGAACCCTGACTCCTTTCAGCTTCTTTCTTCTCTAGGTTTGGTTTGATTAGTTTATATTGCTGTGTTCACACTCATGGATCTTTACTTCTGCATTCTGGAATCTGTTTTCACATCTGTCCAGTGAGTTTTATTTTAAGTTTTACTTCTTTTTGCTGTTACATTTTCTCTTCACTGTGTTCATTCAATGGTTTAATTCTTGAACATATTTTAAAAACTCTAAAATTCCTTGTGTGGTAACATGTATCATTTCTATATTTTTTTTTCTGTCAGTTCATTTTTATTTTGAAAAGTCATCTAGAGCGTATTTTCCTATTGTTTTCATGTCTAGTGATTTTATTAGATGTTAGACACACATATTTTAATATCTGATGTCTCAATTTGGTTGTCACATAAAAAACAATCTCCTTTCTGGCAGATGAGTTACTGCATATTCACTTGATCCTTTGAGGGCTTGCTTAATCTAACTTTGTTCAAGTAGGGTCTCTCTGCTCAGGCTGGGTAGAATTCAAATGTCTCTAAGTCCTGAGTAAGCACTGGGAATGGTTAACTCTACAGTCTGCAGAGAGTTCTCCCGACACTTTAGACATCCTGAATCTAAATGTCTTTCTCTCTGCTCAAGGGCTGCCATTTTTGCCCTGCTCTCCTTGATGCTGTGGTGCAGAAAATGCTTTAGACAGAAAGTTATCTGAGTAAATGGTGTCACAGGACTCCTTACTGCACAATCTCTCCATCTTCTAGGAACCGTGACCCTGCTGGACTATAGTCAAACATCTCCCACCGGACTGCCTGTCTGCTCGCCAGCCACTCATCCTCCCACACCTCTCTCTTCTAGTGAGCTCAGATTTTAGTCAGTAAACTCTTCTTTGTGGCTTCTATGAGATTCTGGAATGTCTGTATAATGTTTTAAACATTAAATGCTTTCTGATACAACCAGATATTTTAGACTCACTTATACTTTTATTGTCTCTGACCTGTTCTCAGAATTTTCTCCACACAGATATGGAGTCTTTCAGTCAGAATGGTATTTGGATATCAGAAGTGACCACTCAGCTTGCTAAATGCTACTAATGTGTCGTCGTCGTTTCCGGGTTCAGAAAGGAATTTTAGACGTTTCAATTTGTGAGTAAGCTAAGAAGTCCTATTAAGCTCTGAAAGGCTGCAACCACTTAGACCCTATGAACCAAAGCTATTTAGATTGTAGCTTCTTTCTAGGACAAACTATCACACTGAGGAGAAATGCAAACCTGAGATGATAAAGCAACTAAAAGGCAACAACTAAAGGGCAGAGGACAGCATGGAGACAGTCTTAGAAGGCACGTCTTTATTTTCTATAATGTAGTTCAACAGGGAAAAGGGACTCTAAAGCTATGAAACTTAGAAACATTATCCTGGAAAAAAAAAATCCATGACAGAACCAGAAAAAATAATTAGCTGCATAGTCTTATTTATTTATTTATTTATTTTTGATTTTTCAAGACAGGGTTTCTCTGTGTAGTTTTGGTGCCTGTCCTGGATCTTGCTCTGTAGACCAGGCTAGCCTCGAACTCACAGAGATCCGCCTGGTTCTGCCTCCCGAGTGCTGGGATTAAAGGTGTGCGCATCGCCAACCAGCTGGCCTCTTTTATAACAGGTGTCCCTTAGCTGCATTCAGTCCTTCCTTGTCCCCTATATTTAGCCTTTCTTGTTTTCTTGTGGTTTGGGTGGTGGATGAGTGCATGAAGATATATTCAATAGTGAGTGTAAGTACAGGATGACGCTACACAGCTTCCGTTGGCATGGCTATTCAAACTGTAGAGAAGTTCACTCAGATGTGCTGACTGGGTCTGATTAATTTTGGTGAATTATTTATTTGCAAGTTTTTTTATAATAAAGGTATTTTAAATTAGAAAGAATAAGAAACGATAGTATTAGATGGTGAGGAAAAATGGAATGCAAGCAAAAGGACACACGAGTCCTGACCGAGGATGTAAAACCAATTGTTCTTCTAGTTTCAGTTCTGCTGTGTGTTGTCCTGTTTGTGGAGGATCATTGGAAAAGAAGGTAATTCAGAGTGAAAGTGTAAAACCCTAAGCAATGCTACATAGTTATAAGATGGCCATCCTAACTGTATACAAGTTATTGAAACGTATCAAGTTAGGGACTGGGCAAGTGTTTGAGTGGCTACCTTAATCTAGCTATGTGATTTTTTTTATTTATGAGTTTGTTTCAATCAAATGAGGTTATGAACTAACACGCTATCCTGAGATGTTCAACAGACATAACAATAAGTTACTTAAGAAGGACTGAAAATCAGATTGCTATCAAACCTTTTAAAGCAAGGCTTTATGCCAGGAAACAATTAGATAACTGCTTGCTACACTTAACAAAGTCAAGGGAAAAAAATAAGATCCAAAATTTAATATCTATCCAAATGAACGTCAAAGTATAAAAGCCACAAACTGCTAAGAACATTTCTTGGGAAACCTAGCATAGAACTAGCTTTGGACAATCACAATTACTGCAAAAATAAAATAACAATAAGGGGATTGGTGGTGACATTAAATATGTAGCTACTCAAAGAATATGAGTAAATGATGACTATAAAGGGGAGAGTACAATTGTTTTTGAAAAATATAAGCACAACTCAAGTATCAAAAAGCAGGGTAAATGAGCTGGTGATGTAGCTTAGTTGGTAGAATGCTTCCCTAGTATGTACCAGCCCTGAGTTTAATTTCCAGCATTACATTTAAAAAAAAAAAAAAAACGGTGTACTGATAACACACCTTTAATCTCAGCACTCAGAGGATGGAGGCAGGAGGAGCAGAAGTTCAAAATTACCTTGCCAATGTGGTGAGCTCAAGGTTTGGGGGGGCAGGGGAATCAGAGTAAGAATGAAAAAAAAACAGGCAAAACGGAGTTAGTCTTCTGACCTATTGAAAAAACAGATGTACTACTAACATGGGACAAAAACACAACAAAGGGGGGGGGGAGAAAAAGAATATCACAGAACAATATAAAGCTGATCACTAGGATAAACAGACAAATCTTTCTAAACAGAAACACCAGATCAACTGGAAAGCAAAACGGCTCCTACAGAAAGCACCTGATAGAACAGACAGTGAGGCTAAAGATAATAACCGTTCAGTAGTTTCACACTGGCAACTGAGTAAATTCACAACTATCTGCAAAACAAATTCAGAAACTTTAAGAAGAAAAAGATTGGCAATGACACATCATGGAAACACAAATTAGATAGAGTGGTTATTCTGAACCCAGGCAAAGAAGATTTATAAAAACAAAGTATGGATAAGCAGTTACTTAAAAACAAACACTTTGAATCAGGTTAAGGAGTCTGAACTTTATTCTACAGTCTGGAAGACTTAGGATGACAAACAGTCCTAAGAAGCAAGTGATCTTACACTGGGAAGGAGGCAGCTATTGCCCGAGTGCCTATCCTAGGTCAAGTGCTTACATACATGTTTTCAGGGAAATTCAAATAGCAACTAAATGAAGTGGATCTCTAAGAGTAAAAAAAGAAGAAAGGCAACCAAGAACTCCAGAATGAAAGCTACTATCTACAAAAATCTACAAATATACTGAAAGGGGAAACTGTGGTGGTCTGGATGAGAACGAAACCCATAGGTTCATATATTTGAATGCTTGGTCACCAGTTGGTGGAACTTTTGGGAAAAATTAGGAGATGTGTTACAGGGTGTAGGATTTGAGGTTTCAAAAGCGCAGGCCATTCAGATAGCTCTCTCTCTCTCTCTCCCTTCCTCCCTCCATCTCTCTCATTTATGGATAAGACAAGCTCTCAGCACTAGTTGAGAGCTACTGCTCCAGTGCCATGCTCCCTCTATGTACTAACACAGACTAACTCTCTGAAATGGTAAGCAAGCCCCCAGCTAAAAGTTTACTTGGGGTTGGGGATTTAGCTCAGTGGTAGAGCGCTTGCCTGGCATGCTCAAGGCCCTGGGTTCGGTCCTCAGCTGGTGGGGTGGGGAGGGGGAGGTTTTCTTACAGAAGCTACCCTGGTCATGATGTCTCTTCGCAGCAATAGAAATGTAAACAAAACCAAAAAAAGATGCTTTTACATGCCTTTGTTTGTTTACTATTTTTTTATTATTCCCCAGACCCATACTTTACTGAAGCCAAAACTTAGCATGTATGACTTCTCATTATACATTAAAAACAAAAAGTACTGGTACATCAATATCCAGATTCTGTATTAAGACTAATAGTTAGATAAAAATTCAAAATAAATTACACACAGAAGGCAATGTATGCTTCCTTCCTTCACTGGGGAATGAGTAGATTTTATAGCTAGTAATGTTTTAATAAAATACTTGTTTTTAGTGTACAAGGCATAAGCTTTCAAAAATTTTTTTAGGAATAAAATCTAGTTAAGAACTGGTAAATAGGAATTGTAGCAAAGACTCTGCAGTTAAGAGCATTGGCTGCCCTCCCAAGGGACCAGGGTTTGATCCCCAGCACATACATGACATCCCCAAGAAATCTGATGCCTTCTTCTGGCCTTAGAGGGTACTGCGTGAATGTGATGCACAGACATATATGCAGGCAAAATAATAAAAAATTTAAACTTTTTTTTAAAAGAGCAAGTAAGTACATATTTTTACATTGTGGTCATCACTTTGGTAGAAATCACAATATGGAATCTTCAACATTTTTCTACTTAAAATGACCATATAAAGTCTTCAGAAGAATTTTCTACTCATTCAACTTTTGTTTCATTCTTTGTCTCCACATTGGTCTTCACAATTTCATTTTTTATATTTAGAGTGTGTGTGTGTGTGTGCGCGCGTAGGTACATGCCATGTGTGGAGGTCAGACAACAACTTGTAGGAGTTGGTTCTCTTCTTCTACCAGGTAGGTTTGTGATGGGGGGATATCTTTCTATACGCTGCGAATATGTGTTGCTCTGATTGGTTGATAAATAAAGTCATTTGGCCTATGGCAAGTTAGCCTAGAGGCAGGCAGGAAATTCAAAGAAAGAGATAGGAAGAAGGCAGAGAGAGATGTCAGCCAGCTGCCCAAGGAGCAACATGTAATGGGGCACAGGTAAAGCCACAGAAAATGTGGCAAAACATAAATTAATAGAAATGAGTTAATTTAAGATGTAAGAGCTAGCTAGCAGGAAGCCTGCCACAGCCATAGTTTAAAAATAATATAAGCCTCTGTGTGTTTACTTGGGTCTGAGCGGCTGCAGACCAGGCAGGACACAAGAAAACTGTCAGCTACAGGTTTGGGAAATCATACTCATGCTTGGCAGCAAGTCCTTTTACTCATTGCTCAAATCTTTTCTCTTTTTTTAAATACTTCACTAAATTATTTCTAGATGTTTAAGTAAAGATATTTCTGTCTCATTTCTCTTATGCCATCGTGTACTTACATGGGATAGTTCTTAAGTAGAGATTATCTCTGATGACTTGCTGAAGTTTGTGGTCAATTGATCCTTTCTGAAACTGAAGACTCAGGTAGTGTCGCAAATCTTTATTTATGACTTTGCCTTTAAAAAAAACCAAAATGTAATTATTAGATATTCATTTAAGTATATAAAATAGTGATCAAATATCTTTAAATCATTTAGCTAATAACACGACAAGGAAATCAGTATTTTATCTACAAGAAGGTAAGTATATTATAGGTACTGTAATTCAAATAAATGACTGCAATGTAATGGGTATAATTTTATGTGACAGGGGAACATATAGTGCAGAGAATGTGATGAACATTCAAAGTAATTTCAGTCAGTCTCATGGCTTTAAATGCCACCATATCCTAAAAGCTCCAAATTCAGATCCTATGTTCATCCTTAAGTTATCTCTACTCAACTCCCACCTCACTCATATACATTGCAGATGACATATCTGGAAGTTTCAGATAAGCACCTCAAATTTCAAACAGACAAAATAAGACTCTTCCACCATCTCCCCAGTTTTCTCTCTCTTTGCAAACAGCAGCACCACCAGCTGGAAGAACAATCCCCAAATCTAAAAGCCATCTTTGATTTCTCTTTTCACCTCTGTCTTCTAGGTCTATTAGCAATTTTTGTCAGTTGTACTTCCAAATCATATGCCACTGCTCTCCATTTTCATCAATGCCATTCTAATCTAATCTACCACCATCATTTCCCATCTGGAATTCTACCAGCAGCCTTCTAATCAGCTTCTGAGCATCCTTTCTTCCCTGCCCCTCACACAGGCACCACAGGGAGATATAAAACAGATCAGGTCAGTGTTAGTGCCCCCATCCTCACGACTTTCTGTGGCACTTGAAAAAAAATCCAAACTCTTGTTCAGGATGCTAGGTCCCCCATGTTCCAGCTTTGGCAATCTCTAACCCTAGATGATTCACTGTGCACTCCTGCTCTTTGAAGGAGTGCAGGGCCCTAGCCCAAGGCCTTCCACCTGTCACTAGGCAGAACAGTCAGTTTACTTGTTGATTCCTAAATACTGAGTGAATAAGTAAGACAGTACAATATTTCCTATTATTTATGGGGAGATGGGGAACAGGAACAGTAAACAGAAGGTTGCCAAAATCTCAAAGATGTAAATTTGTAAGAAAGACTAGTTTAAATGAAAAGGCAGTGCAAACACTGTTTATTAGACAAGACTGTAGATAATTAGAAAAGACCAATGCTCAGACAAAACATATTATCTCACTGCATAAGAAATGACTAGCTGAGTACACTGTGTTTTAGTTAGAACAACATACTTACACCAAGGTTTCATAACAAAAGCTCACTACAGATCAGTTCATCCTTCTATCTACCACTCCATAACACTGCATCTCTAATCATTTTTGTTCCTTTCTACTACTTATAAATACACAGAACCTACTTGGGAAGATAGTAATATATCCAGGAAATCAGTGTGTTTCTAAAGTTTAGAGATAACATAGGCCCTAGTAATAAACACAAACCAAAACAACTCCATTCTTCCTCCTAACAAAAATAGGCACTGGGGGATCAGGAGGGAGACAGAGCACTGTGATTAAAAGAAATAACCCCAAAGGTATTTACAATGATGAATACAAAACAACCCTATCTTATAGGATGCTTTTCCTAGGCATTTAGTGTCCCACCCCAATGCAAACAAAATCATATTGTCTTACTTTTCATGTATACTCCAGCATGTATTCATTGCTGAGTAGATGACAAAACCTAACACATAATCAATACTGCACCATATTCATTTCATAAAAATCAACCTGATAATGAGTTCATTGAGTACTTTTACAATATGGTAACAGGTGTCTCAAGTTCTTTGTAAATATTAGACAAAAGCTTTGGTGGATCGCAACTACATGGCCAAAAGTGTTTGAGATATTTGGATAGGGTTTTTGTTGTTGTTTTTTAAACAGAGGATGTGTCTATTTCTTCTTCATTTAAAAGAATAACATAGGCTCCAATATCCAAAACTTGGCTCTCCAACATATCTTCAGGAAAAGGTTTAGTTTTGATAAAAGGTAATACAGGTATAACTAAAAGAAGAGTCAACACTTTATAACTCATAATTTCCTTTTCCTCTTTTTAAATTTCCTTTTTTATTTATTTTTTGTGTCTTTCACATCTTGCCTTCCAATCTCACCCATCTATCTCCCTCCCTTCCCAAAATAAAACTAAATAAAATTTAAGAAAGGAAGAAAGGGAAAATCTTGTCATGGAAGCTGCAGTGTGATACAGTGAGTCACACAGTAAATCCCTTTTGTCCATACAGTTTTACATGCAGGCATTCATCACAAAGAATCATAGGTCTGGTTCAAGGTCCCTGGTCTCTGCTACACAATCAGTGCTGGGCCCTTGCTGGGACTCTTCCTGGGCTTCCTGTTGCTGCCCTGGTTGCTGCCCTGTGTCCTGGAAATCCTACAGCCCTGGGTCCTCAGCACTGACATTTCCCCCTCCACCACCACCAGGGGCAGGGGCAGCTCTCTCACTTTCACCTCCTGGGGTCGGTTCTCCCACACCTACACCTTCAGGGCCAGCTCTACTGTGTAGCCCAGGCGAGGTGACAGTCACTCTTCCCAGTGCAGCAGCTGATGAGGGGCAGGGACACGGGGCCAGCTCTCTCTCTAGCTTTTTTTTTTTTTTTTGAATTTATTTTATTTTACAATATAATTCAACTTTACATATCAGCCATGGATTCCCCCGTTCTCCCCCCTCCCGCCCCGCCACCCTCCCCTCAGCCCACCCCCCATTTCCATCTCCTCCAGGGCAAAGACTCCCCCGAGGATTGAGATCAACCTGGTGGACTCAGTCCAGGCAGGTCTAGTCCCCTCCGCCCAGGCTCTTCTAACCTCAGGGCCAGCTCTTCCGCCTGCCTCGGGTGTGGATGGGAGTCGGTGCCCTCTGCCCTGCCCATGCCACCACATGGCAGAGGAGTAAGGGGACAAATCTCCCATGCTCACAACAGAATTTCCTTCTCTTAGACTCGAAACTTTTAGGAAATGGCATAACTTAGAGATAGCTATAAAATGCTTAAAACCTAGATGAGATTTTAAGTTACAAAAATAATGTCTTTTAGCTTAGAGATAATTAAAAGATAAAGTCCTAAATCACAAATTATCTAGCATGATGAATTTCTTAAGGGGAAATGGCATTAACTAAAATCTTATTTTAAGGACCTTTGATACGTTAAAGCCAGTTAGAACAGAAAAGGCTAAATTTAAAGAGCAATGCCCACCATTATCAGAACTAGAATCACACTCTGTTTTTACCATTAACTTCTACTGGGATGAGCAGTTACAAAGAAAACAATGAGAGACTATTTTATTAAGAATTGGCATTTTATTAAAAATGTGCAACTAGAGCTGATGGTAGAGTTCTTGCTTAGGACCACTAAAAGTGAAAATAAAATCTGGAACTATTTTAGAAACTCATAATTTTTTTGTTTTTATTTTATGTGTTTTGCTTACGAGTATGTATGTGCACCACATGTGTCCTGGTGTTGGAAAAGGCAAGAAGAGGGTCTCAGATATCCTGGAACTGGAGTTAAGATGGTTGTGAACCACCAAGTGGCTGCTGGGAACCAAACCAGAGTCCTCTGCAAGAGCAGTAAGTGCTTGTAAGTGTTGAGCTAACTCGCCAGCAACTCCATCAGTTTTTTCTTCGTTTGTTTTTGACAATGAAGACAAAATACTGTAACCATCAGTGATTTATACATAATGAAACTTTAATAAAACTGGTTAGTTCACAGAACCTTGACATTTCAAGTGCATGCAAAACATTTACTTGGGGCTAGTGCAAATGTTATTAAATAAATACAAATAAAAGATTCTTCATAATATGAACAATCTTACCTAATAGCCTATGTTTTAAGAATTATTATTACTCGGGCTGGAGAGATGGCTCAGAGGTTAAGAGCACTGCTTGCTCTTCCAGAGGTCCTGAGTTCAATTCCCAGCAACCACATGGTGGCTCACAACCATCTATAATGAGATCTGGTGCCCTCTTCTGGCATACAGGCATACACGTAGGCAGAATACTGTATACATAAATAAACAAATAAATCTTTTTTTTAAAAAAAATTATTACTCTTTGACTTCTATTCTTTAATTTCATTTTATGAATAGTGAAACTGGTTTATGAAATTTAAATATTTACATCAGACAAACAGTTTGGCTAGATGAATGTCTGTAATTAAAACTGCAATTGTATAAAAAAAAAAATCCACCCGGGTGGTGGTGGCGGCGGCGGCGGCGGCGCACGCCTTTAATCCCAGCACTCGGGAGGCAGAGGCAGGCAGATCTCTGTGAGTTCGAGGACAGCCTGGTCTCCAAAGCGAGTTCCAGGAAAGGCGCAAAGCTACACAGAGAAACCCTGTGGGGGGGGGGGGGAAATCCAGGCACTCAAGTTTCAATATACAACTTCTTAGTCAGGAATTCACAATTACAAATCCATAGTTACTGAACATATGCAAACTATGATTCACCACCAATTGTCATTGAGAAATCAGTGGATAAAGTAACTGGCTATTATTTGGATAAACTCTGAGTCCTGTTGGCATGGGTTCAGCACACAAGCAACTGTAAATTAATCTACTCACACTTCATTCTTTTTGACAAGGACAGTAAGGAGACTTTGTCAACTACTTGCTAAAGTCAAGATACAACAAGTCTTTACTATCTTCTAATCCAGAAGCAATTACAAAACTGGGGGGCGGGGAGCAAAAATGAGGTCATTTTGGCCGTGTCTTGTTTCTTAGAAATACATATTGATTTGTGGTGATAAAGTGTTCTTTTCTAACTACTTGGAATTTGTTTTTAAATAATTTATTCAAGTTTTATTATAGATTAGACTACAGTAGGGCAACAGACTTGTGTTTCCACAATCTACAGAACACTTCTCTCTTTCCAACTTCTTCTTGTATAATAAGTACTTTTTATATTTTCCTCCGAGATTTGGGGGTAGGGGAGAAATTACAATAGTTCTTAGGTCATGTCTAAAGCTCTTGAACTCCAGAAATGAATTCATTTAAGTCTTTTTAACAGTTCAGGCTGGCCCCAACTTACTATGAAGTAGAGGGTGATTTTTGAACTTCTGATCCTCCTGCCTCTCTCTGAGTGCTAAGATTACAGGTGTGTACCATGTCGGCTTTATTCAGTGCTGGGGATGGAATGTATCCCAGACAAGCACCCTACCAACTGAGCTACTTCCTCGTTTCTCTTTAAAGTTTTGAAAATATAAATTCATTTCAAGTAAATCATACTCTTTTTAAACAGATTTATGTATGTGCACCTACATATATGTAACTATGTGAATCTACATGCACCACATGGGTGCAGATGCCCTGACCTTAGATTACCTCCAACTTGAGTTACAGGTGGTTGTGAGCTGCCTCTAAATTATATTATGTTCTTATTCATCCCCACCCCCAAACCAGGTGTAGAGCATAATCCCCAGCTCTCCTCTTTCATATTACTTTAGCTTACATTGTTGGAAAAGTAACTTGGTTCATTTATTTATTTGTTTGTTTGCTTGTTTATTGGTTTTTTGATACAGAGTCTCTCTACATAGCCCTGGCTGTCCTGAAACTCACTATGTGTAAAAGCCTGGCCTCAACCTCACAGAGATCTGCCTTCCTGTGCCTTTTGAGTGCTAGGATTAAAGGGGTGTGCCACCACGCCCAGCTTCCTTCAACATTATAGTAGAAGCAAACGAAGAATGGTGTAAGGTGGGTCAGTGGAAAAAAACTTGCCAGTAGGATCCAGGCTCTAGGTTTAATAATCCCCAACTCCAAAATGGGTATATATTTTTTTTCAGGCAGTTGGCTATCTACTCACTCATGTTCTTCTTGAAGAATCTCTGCTCCTTTTGAGCTTTGGTCTTTAAAAGGAAAACGTTTATCTTATATTATTATTTGAAGACAGGATCTCACTATATAATCCAGGCTATCTTTAAACTCCTGATCTTCCCTGATTCGCCTCCCTAATACTAAGATTATAGCTGTACATCATCATAGGCAGACCATATGTTTATTTTTTGGTTTTTGTTTTGTTTTGGTTTGGTTTGGTTTCTTCGAGACAGGGATTCTCTGTGCAACAGCCCTGGCTGTCCTAGAACTAGCTCTGTAGACCAGGCTGGCCTCAAACTCACAGAGATCTACCTGCCTCTGCCTCCTAAGTGCTGGGATTAAAGGCGTGCGCCACCACTGCCCAGCCCCATATGTTTATTTTTAAAGCCTATTATGGCTGTGTGATGATTATTAGTTCTTTTTCATCTACTGATCATATGCATCTTTTTAGAAAGTACTGACAGCATTCTGTATACATCTTTAAAAACTTCATACAATTTTTTTTTATAAATCTCTAGCCTTGAAATTGTATATATAGATGCTAGAAACCTTTAAAATATAACCTTGTTTTCCTTACAAGCAAGGGATGGGCATGATCATTTCTCAGTTCTTTTTTACAGCAATGTCCAAAAGACAACTTTGTGACCTCCCCCAATAAACTATTCAATATAGCTAAGTCAACACTATTAATAATAATTGATTATTTCCCATTATACCTAATTTCATAATATCAGTGTAACTTATTAATTCTCCTACATTGGGAGCTCTACTACAGTTTGGGAAGGCCTCATGAAAGTTGTACAAAAAAATATATACAATTAGCTTACCTGGCTCCTCAGATCAAGACAAAAGGAACCAGGAACACACAAAGCAAACTGTAGTCTATTTGTAAAACTGTAAAAAGTATTGCTTTCTAGATAATTAGCATGTAGACATTTCATGGTAAAATACATTGTAGCATAAAAGTTATATACATTTTTTAAAAAGAAAACCTCATACATTTTCATTGTCCCTCCAAGGCTCCCATTTTGTGCTTGTTCCCATGTACACTATCTTAGGAGACTATGGAAACTGAGAGAAAGGATCTGGCTGGTAGAAGAAGCAGGCCACTAGGGGAGAGTCTATGGAGGTCATAGTTCTGGTTGCTCTGTTTCCTAATTTACCACGATCTGAGGTGCCTCTACCCCATTCATTGCTATGAACTTTGCTATGCCTTCCCTGGCATGATAAACTGAGAATCCCTTGAAACCATGAATCAAACCAAATCTTACCTCTCCTGGTTCTGTCAAACATTTTAGCAACAGTGACACAAAGGTAACTAATTATACAGCATTAGTACCAAAACTGGGATCATCGCTACAATCAATGTGACCATTTGGTTCACAGGCTTTTGGAATTGGTTTGGGAGAAGACCATGAAAGAGTGGAGGGCCAGAGAAGTTCCAAAATGCTGCGGGAGAAGCTTAAAGGGCAATTCTGCTGAGAGGTCTGAAGAGCAGAACACAGATTAAAAATGCCAACAAGGAAGACCAGGCTGATGAGGTTTCAGGTGGGAATAAGAATTTTACTGGGAACTGGAGACCATTCTTGCTATATTTTGGCAAAGAATCTGTCTACATTATGCCCCTTAAAACTCGAGTGAAGCTGAATTTAAAAATAAACAGAATAATTTACTTGGTAGAAGAAATTTCAAAAAGAATAACATTCAGACTGTAGCACTGAATACTGGGGTTGCTTTTGGCCAGGTTTACAGTGAAACTCTAGAGTGAACAGCAGAGCAGAAATGTGTAAAATTGAAGTATGGCCAGAAAAAGAGCATCAATGTGTTTAAAGGTTTTTTGTTGTTGTTTGTTTGTTTAAAAAAAAAGGTCAGGCAGTGATAGTACACGCCTTTAATCCCACCACTCTGAAGGCAGAGGCAGGTGGATCTCTGAGTTCGAGGCCAACCTGGTCTACAAAGGGAGTTCCAGGACAGCCAGGGCTACACAGAGAAACCCTGTCTTGAAAAACTAACAAACAAATAAATAAATAGAAATTTTTAAGAAGGCCAGTACAGACAAAGTGGCATAGTGGTTTGAAAAAATTGAAAAACAAAACAAAACAACTCACACTTTGTGGCTGGACTGTAGGAAAGAAAAAAGATACTCCACCATTGCAGGCTCCAGGATATCAAGCTGAAAACCTATGTGAAAGTCTTTCATTTGAAAAGAGAATGTTGCTGGGGTCCTCTGTTGGAAACAGCTATCTAGGGAAATGTTTAACCAGGTTCAGCCACCTAGACAGAGGCTGTGGCAGACTTGGTCTAAGGGACCCAGCTACTTCTTGAGTTGGCAGTAGAACTTGGCATTGTCCATATGATGTTGGGTTTTACAGGCACGCAGAATGTAACAGCTAGAAAATCAAGGAGACTTATACCAAGGTTTTTGAGAAAAGCCTGGGAGACCAGGAAATGTGTGTGTCCAGGTCAGATCCTATGTAGTGAGCCTCTAAGCAGATTATTCATGAAGCTATCAGTGAAGTCCAAGTTATAATACAGATCTCAGGATGTTTCAGACACCGGGAACATGGGATGTCTTCTAACGAAAGCAACAGTTACCAAGCAGAGTCTGCACAAGAGGCAGGTCATATGCACTGTAGGCAGTAGAAGTCGCTCAAGCTTGCTGGAGCTTGGCTGATACTTCCCCATGCTCCCATGCCAGAAATGAAGCTATAGAATTTACACCTTGCTGGGCCTCCATCTTCCTGTGATTCAATCTTTCTTTCTCTAGTCTCATTCTTCCATTTTAGATGGGAATGTTTTCTCTGTGCTACTGTATATTAGAAGGACATAACTGGTTTTAATTTAGAGGTTCATAGCGAAGAGTTTACCTTGAGTCTCAGAAGAGATTTTGGACTTTTGAACAGTACCAGAACAGTACCAGTCTTAAGACTTCAGTGACTCACGTATTGTATGTTCTGTATATTGTGCATGGATGCATGTGTATACGGGTATGCAAATGCATGAGATAAATCTCTGGTCTTTCCTTGGGAGCTATCCACCAGGGTTTTTATTTTTTACTTTTTGGTTTTTAAAGAGATTCTCTGACTAGAACTAGGGGTTTGGAGATTAGGCTAGGTTGGCTGGCCAGCAAGCCCCAGGGATCTGTTTCTGCCCTCTGCCCCTGGCTGAAATTTACAAGTGTGCACCACCATGCCGAACTTTTTACATAATACTAGGGATCAAACTTGGTTCCCCATGCTTGTGTGACGAGGTTACACCCTCATGAGTGACAGACAGCATGGGAACCTGGTCACTATGGCCTCCAAGCCTGCACTGTAACAGTGTAAGCACTGTGCAGGAATGCCTGTCTCTTGTCCTCCATGTACATGTGTCTCTTTCCTATGCAGCAGCACACTGATTCACAAGAGCCTACGCTTCCATGAAATAGTAGGGTCTAGTCACTGCTGAGTCCTGAATAGTGGGTACTGGGGGTAAAGTAGAAAGTAAGAGTGAGTCCATATGGAATGTCAGGTCTAATAGGGAAGTTGAATACATGGAACAATCTAGAAATGAGACAGACTATCTCAAGACTAAGGAAAGACTTCACTGAGTCAGAGCAACTGGATATAAAACATGAAGGATAAATAGGAGCTAGCTAGGCACAAAGGAAGTGTGGGGAAGGTTGGTAGAGGAGCAGGACATGCACAAGTACTTACTTGAGGTAGGAAAGAACAGTAGTTAGAGGAAGTAAGAGAAACCTTGGCTACCCTGCTCTCAAAATAAGAGGAAGAGTTCACTCAAGCTGAAACAGAGTTCCAGGGTTTGATAAGCTGAGCATAACCTTGTCACAATTTCCTATCTTCAATCTATAAGAGTGTATCTAAAATTATAAATTTAGAAAACTGTTATCTATATAACTAAGTAGGCCACTCTCATTACAGGTAAGCAGGAAAATAATGAACTTTTAAAATAATTAATTAAACTCTTGTCAAGTCCCACGTGTGAGAACTATTAAATACTCTGGACTCTCTTGAGCTGTTTCAGTTTTGGACACAATGGTTTTTAGTACTGTTCCAGTTTATAGTTTGAGACAAAAGAAACCAAAAAAACCAAACCAAATGAACACAAGCTGAAGCAATGTTGCCATCTGCACAATACCAAACACTACCTTACCAGTCCAGAGAAATCTTCTGCCCCCAGGGTCACATGCTTCGTTTAGGATACAAATTAGAGCAAAGTAATGTTAAAAACTGGAGTATCCACTCTCCACAGAATCCAAGAAGCGGCCAACATTTGCACAGCAGCTCTGTTTCATCTATTTCTTGAGTTCCTGCATCACTAAACTTTAAAGTCAAATCTGCCACTGTTTACCTTGAATGTTTCTAGAAATGTTCTTCCCTCTCCCTTTCTTTAAGGTCCAGGTGCATGTGTACATGTGTGTGCATACAGGCAAGAGGTCAATCTTGGTCTAAGTCCTCAGGAGCTATCTATCCACTTTGTTCTTTCACCCAAGGTCTCTCGCCGGTTTCAAATGTACCTAGTAGGCTAGACTGGCTGCTCAGTCAGCCCCAGGGATCTGCTTATCTCCTCCTCTACCACTGGATTATAAGCACGCACCACCAAACCTGGCCTTTGAAGTGTGTACTGGGGACTGAATCTGGGTCTTCATGGTTGCATTATCAGCACTTTACCAACTGAACTATCTCCCCCCAGCCCTTGCTTGTTGTTCTGTAATAAATTTGTTGTCGGAACAACTAAGAGTAAAGCTAGAGAAAAATCTGGTTTAAGAAGCATCTGAAAAAAAAGCCCCAAACTCCAATAAAGTGAAAATATTTATTCCTAAAAGTCTGACACTGTTAATTATTTGTATGATTCCATACTAACGCAGCACTGAAATTCCTTCACTTTAGATAATGCATAAATAAAACCCATCATTATACTGTATACTTTTCAGTTTTATTTGCTGACATATTTACAAACAACAATATTTCTCTGAAAAATTGTCATACATGGTCGGGTTGAGTTATAGAGTAAAAAGGGTGTTGCCCCAGAAAACAATGCTGCTGCACTTTATGAACATTCTCACTTCTGAGGCAAACACATCAGCCTATTAACACTCTTCCTCTCCATCAAAAGTCCACAGCCAACCATTTTTTCTTAGTAGTTTGTTCTGCACCTACTCTACCTGATATTTTACAGTGCTGTGTGCACAAAAATATGGTTAGAGCAAAAACTCTGCAAACTGACCACTGGTTGAAACCAAGACCCACTGGAGCCCACATTAAGAGGGTCATCCTTCCCCGTGTGCTAGTCATGGGACACTGGAGTGCGTGTCTGCCTCCTTCACTAGCTCTTACGCATGTTGGAACTGTGACGGTGATCTTCACTGTCAACTTGATTAGACTTAGAAACACGCCTCTAGACATGTCTGTGCGAGCCTTTTCAAAGCTTTAGCGGAGAAAGACCCACCCTGAATGTGGGCAGCACCATCCCATGGGCTGGGGTCCTGAACTGAATAAAAGGGGACAGAGAAAGCAAGCCGAGGACCAGCATTTCTTTCCCTCCCTCCCTCCCTCTCTTTCTGCTCCTGTCTAAGAATCCAACAACCCAGTGTTCACGTTATTACTGCCAAGCCTCCCCTGCCATGCTGGACTGGAACTCTCAAACCAGGATCAGAACAAACCTTCTTCCCTAGGCTGCTTTTGACAGGCATTCTGTCACTTCACAATGCCTACCATGGAGCTGAATGATCAGTCACGTTACCACACACACACACACACACACACACACACACATTGAAAAGAACATGGCTGTTATACTGATAATTGTTAGTTGAATTCATCTCTGAGAAATAATTTTAGTATAGTACTCAAAGACAGAACTCACTTCTAAGAAGCATCACTCAAGTAAAGTTTTGATATAATGATGTAGTCAAATGCTCATTATATATTTCATGAAAAAAATGAGGTTATAAAATAGAATATTCAGTGTGAACTCAAACTGAAATATATCTGAGGGTATGCAATGAAAAAAATCTAAGGGGAGGCAGGTGTGGTGGTGGGTGCCCTTAATTAATCATAGCACTAGGGAGGAACAGAAGGGGGAATCTCTGTGAGTCTGAGGCCAGCCTGGTCTAGGAATACATATCTCAAAAGGGGTTGCCAGGAGAGACACAGTAAAACAAACGCATACTTAAACATTTAATAGTACTTCAAAACATATTACATGATAGTTGTTATTTAGAAATATTTTTAAAAGCCCTTTTCTTCCTTCTTATTTTTGAGACAAGGTTGGCCCTGGGACCTTACTACATACACCATGATGCCTCAAACTCACAGCAATACTCCTGTCTCAACCTCCAGAGTTCTGGGATTAAATATACGAGCTACCACATCTTGTTTTAAAAAACAAACAAACAACAACAACAACAAAAAAAACCCCTTTGCTTTAAAAACTTTTCTTCATAGCTTTTTTTATTTTCTCTCTTTTTAAGAGATTTATTTTATGTATATGAGTGTTTTGCCTGCATATACGTGCACCATGTGTGTGTCTGGTGACTGAGGAGATCAGAAGAAGGTATCAGATCTCCTGGAACTAGAGGTACAGACCAGATGCAAGCCACTTTGGACTTGAAGTGCTGGGAACTAAAGCAGACTCATTTGGAAGAGTAGTAAGTGCTCTTAACCATTGAGGCATCTCCTTAACTCCCACTTTTCAATTTCAACAGTGAAATTTTCAATTTACATTTTCAATAATGAAAATAAATTATAATAACAAGAAAAAACCTTTACAAACTGTAATACATGTTTTCTATTTTTTAAGAATATTTTTTTAACTGTGCCCTTCAAAGATCCTTAGTATAAAGAAGCCTGGACTAGTGGACCACTGTCACAAAAACCTACATAAGTTTATAGGAAGTTAAGGACTAGTTGTATAAGTTTCCCTTTGGTTACTCATTTCCAAAATATATATTATTTCACCATACTTAAGCTACAACCATTTTTCTTTTATCTGAAACTTCAGTCTATTGATAAGCTATCGAAACAAAATCTCTACACGTAAAATAAAATTAAAATCACTTTGGATAAGACAAAACAAAACCATCACAAATTTTGCTTTAAAAGTTGTATTTCAGAAAGATCGAAGTAAAATAGAATCTTTCCACTAGAACACGGCAGAAAAAAGTAATAATTGAAACTGGCCATCTTTTAAACTTTTGATGGAATTATATAGATTTAATTTTTAATTAACATTTTAAAAGTGTTATCCTGAGGCTACTTACAATTTTTTTCTTTGACACTCACACTGGGAACCATTACCAAACCTGTCATAATGTCAGATAGCTGATGCCTGGTTGGCACAACAAAAACTGAGTCATAGTGTTAATGCTTCATCCTTTAGACAGGAGAGTACAAAGCCATTTATTGTGCCCTGTCATTTCCATGAAAACAGAATAACTGGTTCAGCTGTCTTTGCAAATCAAAGTTATCTGCTTGAGGTAAAAGATCCATTACTGATATATCATTACCACAGTGGATCAAAAAGGAGAATACAGATGCATTTGAAGTCTTAACCCAAAGAGATGAGAATTGAGAGAAAGAAAACTGTGTAAGAGGCTCTCTTACATAAACAATGTCAACTTTTAGGTTCAAGCAGTAGTAAGGCATTGTTAATTAACCACAACAACAGGAAAAATTCAACAAGATCTTTCCCTCTGGTACCTTTTAAAAACAGCAACTTATGCTAATCCTTATAAATTTTCTAAAGTGGGTAGCTAAAGGGTATAAAAATTATATACAAGCTGGTTGTGATGGCACACACCTTTAATCCCAATACGCCTTAGGCAGAGACAGGAGGAGCCTACAGTTCAAGACCAGCCTGGTGTACAGAACAAGTTCCAGGAAATCCAAGGCTACACAAAACAAACAAACAAACAAACAAACAAACAAACAACACCAAACCTGTCTCAAAAAAATAATAAATTAAAAAATCACAGCTCAAAAGTAATCAACTCCAGGAAGAATCAAATTTTTCCAAGAAATAAAATAATGTTAAGTATCTCCTATTTCTATTTCTAATCTCTATTTTTAATTAACACATATAAAGGTTTTTAAATGAAGTTTACCATGTGACTGTAAAATCATCAGTTCAAGAATTGGAAGAGTCTTCTAGGCAGCATGATAATATACATCACTTTGACAAAAAGAAAAGAAAAAAAGAAAAAGAAACCAAAACTCTTCAATATGAGGGAAAATAATGAAAAACAGATTTTTAGAAAGCTAATTTGTGTCTATTCAAATATCAGATCCCAAAAATAAAAAATAATTTACATTACCTTGAAAGTCCATAAACAACAACTCTCTAGACTATAAACCCAGCATATTTTTCTGAATCTAAGTAAAAAACAGAAGACTCCACCGATGACCAGTGTTTACATGACCTATGGAGAGACCAAGGAGGAAGACATTGGCCAAGTCTTGTTATTTTTCTTCTGCTCAAGGTTCTTAACTGAGAAGTGTGATACATGTAGGCAAAGCTACCTCAAAGGTGCAGATTAGAGCAACAGAAAGGAATAGCACATGCTGATCTACAAATCAAAAGGTTACCGCTGCTGCAAGGTAACCTGCTATTTACCATTACCTCATCCTGTTGAAGAGGGAACCAAACGTACAACATCCACTATCACTCTCATTCCCCACAAGAGAAGGACAGAAAATTTCAGAGAACTCCCATCTTAAAAGGAATCTGCCCTTGACTCTAGCTCTCACTCTGCTTCCACAGATACGACTAGTAAATAGGGGCTGCATGCCATCTTTACCAAGCTGGAGGATCCATCTGTTAATGGGGAACAACTAGTAAAGAGAGACATAATAGAACAGCATCGATAAGCCTTAAAGAACTATCAAGATCAGCCCTCTACATTGAAAGAATAACTACTGGAGAAGATAGCAGGAGCCACAGCACCCACAGGGGACACAACAATTAAGAACAAACACTTCCTGCTCTCTGGACCCGAGTTCAATTCCCAGCACCCTTGGCAGGCAGCTCACAATCTATTTTAACTCTAGCTCCAGGTGATCCTACACCCTCTTCTGGCCTCTTCAGGCATCCTCAAACAAGTGGCACATTCTCACATAGACACATATACATACAAATAAAAATAAATCCTGAAAAACTATGAGGTCATCTCATATTTGAATCTTATAAATTCT
>CABHPH010156639.1:0-45887 GCA_902168325.1 Peromyscus nudipes
GGAAAGCTTGAGCGAGCTGAGAGGGCAGTTTGCAGCTTAGAGTGAACAGGGATAGGGCTCAATAAAGAAGGTATCTTGTGAGCCAAACCAGGAAGAAGAGAAAGCAGCCCTCTTCAGTGAAGGAAACTGGGGAAGGCAGCCAACAGCCAAGGACAGGACAGCATCAGGCCGGAAGCTAAGGGGGAGAAAGGGAGGTGTGGCCAAGATGAGTGGAGCAGAACAGAGAGCCTTTGAGGCCATTTGAGACTGGCTGTGCTCCTCAGGCTTTAGAGGGCTCGGAGGAAAGAAATAGTATGATCTATTTGAAAGACTTCATTCCAGCTGTTCCAAGAGATTAAGGAAATAGGAGCAGGGGCCAGTTAAGCAGTATATATCATCAAGGCAAAGACTGACGTCGAGTTGGCAATTGGTGTGGGAGAAATGACCAAGTTTAGGGTGTGACTTGAAGTTGGGGGCAATAGGCTTCCTCAATAAACTAGCTGTGGAGGGACAAAGTGGGGAATTAAGTGGGCCTTTGGCCTGAGTGCCTGGAAGGATGAGTGGAAATGGAAAATAGCTTGGGGACATTATTCTATTCAGCGGGGACTACCCACAGGGATATGAGAAGGCCTGGAGAGAAGCAAGAGGTATACAGAAAGGACAGCTGGATGGCCAGGTAGAGGAGGCGCCATAGCGCTGGGTCTAGCCCCTTTCTCCTCTTTGACCTGTGACTTCCCTCTTCCATCCTCCAGGTCTGCAAGAGTCAGTCAGTCCCTCTCTTCTCTCTCTCTCTCTCTCTCTCTCTCTCTCTCTCACACACACACACACACACACACACACACACACATACACACACACACAGGTGGGGGGTGGGAACCCCTCATTGGTGAATGTAGGTTTTACTAGAAATAGTCTATCACAGAAGAAACCCACATCTAGGGCGATGCTAAGGGAGACCCAGCCACTGCACAATTAAGACTGGGAAGAGACTGGTCTATCAGGGAAGGGTCCAGTTTCTACTGTTTTTGTTGTTGAAGACTCCTCTCCTGACTCTCCCATGCTCCAACAGGTGCAGTTGGCTGGAACCCGAGCAGCTTGACCCATTTGTCATGTTATGGTGGCAGGGGAGGTGGGGGGGGGGGGGGAGCGTAGCTGCAGGAAATGTAAGGCAGGACAGCCTGTCTAAGTCCTGCATTACTCTGGAGAGCTGCTTCTCCGTGTGGCCTCATTTACCCTGCACCATATAATAACAGCACTCTTGGAAGCATGTCACGCATAATGTGGAAAGTTCTTTCTGCCATCTTCTGCTCTAGGAATTCACAAATCTGCTTGTCCAATGGCTGATTTCACCTGAGCACAGAGGGGCTATGCTGTCTAAGCTACACAGCTGGGAGTGGTGACTGAGCAGGGTACAGAGTGGAGCTGTCCTGCAGCCAGCCTGCCTCGCTCTCAGAAAGAATCCTAGTCCAGGGTGTGGCCCTGGCCTACCTTGTTCTGAATGGGTGTTTCTAATGCCTGAAACAAGTCCTGAGTGGGGTGGGGCCTGTCCTGGTGGAAGCCTGCCATCAGCTGTGGCCACCAGAGGGTCAGTGACATCCTAGGCTGCCAGGAGTTAGGTTGGATGTGACCCTAGGGACAGATCAGTGTTCCCTCTTCACTAGAAAGCCCAGGGCTTAGGTCAGCCAGTAGCTGCATTCCTGTGAGGCACCCATAGAGAGCCGAGAGCTGAGGCATCACTGTGGGGTCCCAGGTGAGCTGGCAGCTTGGTTGCTCCAGCTCCAGCCCACAACTCTGCACCAGGCTTAGGATGAGGACAACATCCTCACTCTTCAGAGCACTGAGGACTCCTGTTGGGAGAGGACAGGTTGTTTCCTCCATCTGGTTACAGTTGTGTTCCAAGATGCTCGCCACCTGCAATAAACCACTTAGAAGGAACACAGGGACCACCTACGCCTTGGGTGGTGGCACCCACCCTCAAGCAGCAGCCAGGGGCCTCTGCTCCCTGTCCGCAGCCAAGCTGTGGCCTTGGGGTTTATGCAGTTTTGCATTTGGTCCCGAAGACTGTGCAACTCTATTTCTACTCCTGTGCACACTCCCCTTGGCTGCTGCTCACTGTAGTGAGGCATCCCTACCACTCCCCAGAACTGCTATCCTGCCAGGCTGCCAACCCTCAGCTTATGGATTTCAAGAATTGTCTCCACCAGAAAGTGCCTATATGAGCTCATTCTAATGCCATCCATCATCAACGGGAAGAAATAGTTGGGTGGGACATCCTCTTTCCCTTCACCTTTTTAGGCTTGGCAGAAAACATGAATGATGTGGATGTATAGAGCATTTCAGGATGCAGGACAAAGTGGGATCCCCAGCAAGAGGCTGCTCAGAGCTGTAGGCTGCAAGGCCAGACCCAGAGCCTGCTCCCTCTGCACAAATGAGCTGCAGACAGGCTCTCGGGGAATGGAGGCCAGATCTTCCTACAGAGCATCTCCATCTGCTTCCCACATCTCTCCCTGCACCTCCCTGAATCCCAGGACCCCTTTCTTTGAGGCTCTCACCAGTTCCAGTTCCTCAACTAGGATTCGTCTCTCTATGGACTGGGCCAACAGGTAATGCTGGGGTTCATTCAGTGCTGTGGAAAATAAAGGCGTAGGGGGGGGGGGGGGCTTTACCAAGTAGAAGAGGTCCCAGGTACTCTGTATCATGTCCTTCTCTGTGGACTCTAATGGAGGAAGGGCTGCACCTCAGGGTTCTTAGGTGAGGAAAAGCTTAGCTAGTTCTGGCACCAGAGGTGCCGTCTTTCCCAAAAGATTCTAAAAGGTAAAAACTGTGTCACCCTGGAACAGTCTATCAAGGGCTGGCAATGGACGTCAGATGTCATGTCCGAGCTGTTCCACTGAAAGTGACCTTGAGCAATAGTGATTAACCAGGGCCTGGCAAGACTTGGCCAAGGCTACTCGTATTGTTAGTGCAGACCTAGGGCCAGAAACTCAGCTCAGGAAGCCCACACCCGAGCAGCCCCAGCTTCGGCATGTGATCCTCACTCCTGTTCACCCTTTAGGATCTCCTTCCAATCCCTGACCCTCTTACCTGCTAGGGCCCCCAGAATGTAGAGGATAGCCCTGCCTCTCGACTGTGACAAGTTGCCTGTGGAGTCTTGGAGGATGCTTAAGACAAAGCCCCCAGGGCCCTCCAGCTGCGCCAGCAACCCAGTGTCCAGAGCCTGTTCCAGCTGCAGGGAAAAGATGTGAAGAAGAGGTCCTTGTTCATGCATTCAATGCCCCTGTCCATCCAAGGAGTCATTCCTGCCTCTGGGTTACCCATGAGTGTGCAAAGAGCTTGGTTTGGGCTTGAGCTTGGCCGAACCAGATTCCTCCTAACTGGGTGGGCCAATGCGGGTCTGGGCTTCAGTGTTTGGCACAGTAGCTGACACTAAGGCATGCCAGTCCAAACATGGCCAACCTCACATTCCCAGCAGTGTGCGTGAGAGCCCCAGGGAAGCCCTTTCAGGCACCACGCCCTGTTCCTGCCCCTTCTACCCTTTCCCTGTCTGTCTGCCCAGATCTGCAGCCTTTGCCAAGTCTGGCCACTGTGCCCATCACCGTGTCCTCCAGCTCCTGGAGTGCCTGGCGGTCTTGTAGCAGCTCCTGGAGGGCACCCAGCAATGTGTCCCGTAGCTCTGAGGACAGTGTAGCCAGGTCCTGCAACTGGCCATGCGCTTGGTCCTGCAAGCTCTGGAAGCTAGACTCTTCCTCTGAATCCTGGCTGAAGGCTAAGCCTGTAGAGATCAGGTAGACAGCCACTTAGTCTTGGGCCCAGTCACCTGTTCAGGGGTTCTGTGTGCTCCCAGCCTCCCCAGGAGATCCAGTGTCCCAGGAGTGGCCCTGTGCAGCCCCCTCACACAAAAGTACATATGTGCCACATGTACTCACCTCATGTCCTCCTCTGCACCTTCACCAGACATTTGCAGGGCATTTTGCCCATACCAGGCAGTCACAGGTCTTAGCCAGCCTCCCTATTTTTTCTCCCCACTTCACAGTGCTCCCAGGGAAAGAACAAAGTCTGACCCCACTTTCTCTTCCAGGGCTGCTAGGCCTCTCTAATTGTGGAAACCCTGGCTGACCCGGGTCCAGCCTCTGAGGCTCTGGCTCTCATCCTCTAGGCTGGAGAGATAAGCGTCAAGCTCTGTGTACAGGAGAGGGAATCAGGGCTGGAACAGTTAGGAGTCTCCAGCAGGGCAACTCTGCCACTCATTCCTCTTGACAATTCTGACTCACTTTACCTTATCAGGTGGATCACCACACAGCATTGGGAAGGGGCCACAGAACCATGTCAGGGCAGTCACCCATCTTGGGTAGTCACTCACCTCTCCCGGTGTCTCTGCAGAGCTTTCTCTCAGGGAAGTGAAGGACAGCTATATGGAACAGAGCAGGGAAAATACAGACAAACCCAAACATGCAGGACATGGTCAGGGAGGCTGCAGCTCTGTGCTGGCCAGCAGGGGTGGCACACTACAGGGTCTCCCACATGCCATCCTAAAGCAGCCCAAGCCCTGCTAGAGAGTGACAGGGACATGGCCAGGGCCACAGGTGACAATAGTTGGCTCCTGAACTCATGCTTTTCCCTTCCACGGGGACAAAGAAACTGTCTCCATTTGCCACCTTCTCTCACTCCAAGGCCAACCCTAAAGATCCAGGGGCCAGACCGAGTGCCCAGAGCTGGGGCCATCTAGGAAGTTTCCAGATGCGTCTCTGGTTTAGGACATGGATGGGGGCAGCAAGGCCCGCTGTGCCTCTCAGCTCAATTTCTGACTACAGATATGTGTGCAGAGAGACTTTGTTCTAGTTATGTAACAAAGGCCCTCCTCCCCCTAGTAGAATTCAGCCCCACCCCAGGGCAAGCTGGGGCAGACTGGGTTTAAGCCTCCCCAACATCTGACCTTGGCAGCCTTCTACAAAAGTTAACTCTTGTCGGGTGGCCTGAGCAACTTATTGCTCAGCCAGTGGGGAGCATTGGGACTTCCTTATCTCTTTGGCTCCTCGCTGCTCTCTGGTATTTGACTTTTGGTAGGGGGTTGGGATGGGTAGGGAACAGGGATGAATAGGCTTACCCCAGCCATCTTCCTCCACCACCAGCTGCAGAGCCCTGTAGGCCAGTATACTGCCCTGTGGGATGCTCACCGCTTTCTCTGTGTCCATGTGGCTCTGAACCTGGACCTGGGAGGGAGGCAGGGAGAAACGGACACCAGGCCTCAGGCCTCCGGAAGCTTCAGGAATGGGTTTTGGAGGCAGATAGGAAGACTATCAGGGTCTTGATGAGAAGATTCCTGGAGGGTTGGTGACAGGTAGGTGAAAGTGGGGCCAGAGGGACCCCTATGTGAGGCAAGAACACAAAATGTGCCTGCATAGAAGATATTTCCAGAAAATAACCCAAGACATTCTGGACTTAAACAATGCACCTGGCTTGATAAAGATTTAAGAAGCTACACAACAAAGACACCAGTGTCTTTTGTCCCATTAAATGTGTTACGCTCTCTTTGGGACACTCACTTGGGAAATGCTGAGGTGGAGGCCTGGAGGCCTGGCTAGTCCACCTAGACTCCACATGGCCACCAAGTTCCTTTCTCCCATTTTCCACATGGAAACCAAGACTTCGAGAGGTAAAGATATGAGAGGAAGGCATTGGCCCTGGAAGCCGGGCTTCCATGAAGGTTGGCCCATTGGCACAGCCATTTCTGCCTGCTCCCACAGGAAAGAGCTACTTACAAGCAATAGTCACACAACTCATACGCCTTCGGCAGGCAACATGATTATGCTGGATATAGGCTACCGTCTTGCAGCAAGATGCGACCGCATAGCCAAGTTTCGGCTGACAGGACAGTGATGTGTGCAAGTTTTGGGGAGCATTGCTCCCTCTCCCCTGTTCTGTGGTCTGTAGATACCATAGCCATGTTGGCACATGAGGTGAGAGCCATACACTGGGAGTGACAGAATTGAAAAACAGGAAGACCAGATCCCGGAAAACTGCAGTCTACCACTGGGACTCTTTGGCTCCTGTCTGGACTTTTGTGTAAGCGGAAAATGCTTTTCTTCTTTTGAGTCAATATTATTTTTCGATTTCCTCTCACTTGCCAGTAGATCGTCACATCTGCTGGGGGACCATGTGATTAGAACGGCAGCCATCTGCATTTACAGGCTGCGCTGCTGTTCAACTGCGCTGCTGTTCAAATGTGTGTTGAACACATAGGTCAGACTTGAACTTGGATCCCACCACTTACTGGCAGTGTGGTCCTCAGCAAGGGACTTCCTTTGTGCTCTGGTTTCCTCAGAGCACAAAGAAGCAGATGTAATAAACATACCTCCTGGAATCATCAGGATGAATGGATAAGGCCTGTTGAATGCTTACAGGCAACACTCCGTCATGGGAGGGAGGCTCTCCTTAAAAGCGGTCCCTGTTTGTAGGCATCTGCATTGGTGGGCATGCTAAGGGGATCTGCCACTTGTGCCTGCAGCTAATATGTGGGAGACAGTGATCTCCAGAGCCCTAGAATGCTTGTGTGAAGCCAGCCTTTCTTTCTTTTTTTTATGTTTAAATTGATCTTGGTATTTATTGTAGGTTTGAAACTGAACAATCCTCTTGTCAGCTTTAAAAGCCATTTCCAGTTTGATCTGACTTCGTTACTACATACCTGAAAGTAGGGCATGGCATTGTAAAGAGAGTGCAGAAGTAACAGCTCCATTCTATCCCTTTAACTCATGACATACTTACTCTCTTTGGATTACAGAATCATACTCTGTAGAATGTGCACAATTATTTATGATGACCTGTTAGTATAACATGCCATGATAGTTCTTGAAATCATTTTATAGTAATTGTAATAATACTACCTAGATACCTCACTATTAATACTCAAAAATTGTATGGAGATTTTTTTTGTAACATAAAATTGTAAGTCACAGATACCAATAAGCTGTGCAAATACCTGTGGATCTTATCATCATCTTTGTCCTAGAGACCATTTCTGGAGTGAATCATGGGTGGAGATTTTGCTCTGGATATTTTAAAGGCTTGATGTAGTGTGTTGGTTTCAATGAGAATAACCCCCAAAGGCTCATATGTTTGAATGTTCAGTCCCCAGTTGGCAGATCTTGTTGGTAAGGATTAGAAGTTGTGGCCTTGTTGGAGGTGTGTCACTGGGGGTGGACTTTGAGGTTTCAAAAGCCACACCATTCCCAGTTAGCTCTCTCTTTCTGCCTTCTGCATATGGATAACATGTAAGTTCTCAGCTACTAAACCAGTGCCATGACTTCCTGTCTGTTGCCAGGGTGAAGCCAGCCTTTCTATGTGACAGTAAGAGAGGCTGAAATAAAAGACCTAAAAATAGAAGTTTGTAACCAGATGTGCAAATCCTCCTGCTGTGAAGGACACATGCTGGGATCATCTGGAAAAATGCAAACTAAACCAGGGATGTGTGCTATTTCAGACCCATGATAACTTGAGTAGGGGCCCATGCTGCTACCAGGTCTGTAACACTGGGTACCCGGCAAGTAGAGATCACTTGAGTCCAGACTGGGCAATATACTAAGACCCTGACTCAAAACAGAAGGAAGGAGGGGACAACTGGGGAAGGGCATGAGAAACCTCAACAAAAACTTGTGCGGGCAGAGCTAAGACCATGCTAGCTTCCAAGGACGGCATTCCCCTTCAGGGTAGGGAGGCTTCCAGGCAGAGCACCTTCTTGAGGCTGATGGTATTCAGTATTCCAATTCCACTGCCTGCCAATGTACCACCATCTACCACACCGGCACACTGCCCACACCTGAACACGGCCCAGCTGTAGGAGGGACAGCTGCCCAGCTCCTAGCATTTGGCCCTGGCTCTGAAGTACGGCTTCTTGTAGTGTCTCCACAGCCTCCGTCACCACGAACAGGCTCTCCCTCTCCTTCCTGCTCTGTAGTTCCTGGAGGAAGGAGGGTCTAGGCGACCTCAGTTTCCTGGAGGGTGTGGGAAGCGGAGAACAGAGAGAGCTGGGAGGGGGTATCTGTCTGTCTAGCTGGGGAGTCCAAGGCCTTTCTGGGCTTGGTGCTATTTGCGCTGATCTCAGCAGCTTGTGGGGGCAAAGAGCTGGCCTTGTGGGGGGGTGGGTGGGTGGGTGGGGTGAAAGGACTGCTTTTCTAAAGTGAGTGGGGTTGGCCCCAAAAGGGGGAAACTGAGGAAAGCCTGGAACAGTCCTCTTCAAGGTTACAGATATCCTTACAGATCAAAATGAGATTTAAAATTTGGGAGGTAATATTAAAAATTGATGGAAAAAGACCCGGATTGCTAACCTGGGGAACCTGGCAGCAGCTGAGTAGCCACCAGCCTCACGCAGGTGTCTCCAGTTTGCCATAGTTCCTACAATTCCCTGGTGCCTCACACTCCTATAGTTCTGTTTCTTTTCCTGGCCCTAGATGTATCTGGCCTAAACCCCATGAGCCTCCACATGGGCCCAGGGCTCACTCCCATGGTGGGCTCCTGCACCCTAGCCTCGCATATGACTTGTCAGGCTGCAGGCTTGGCTTCTCCCTCACACCTGGAGGATCTGTGCCCATTGACCCCAGCTGGCAGTCCCGCTGCCAAGGAACCTTCCCTGGCTCTTACCTCTTCTCAAGCAGCATCTCCCAGGTGCAAGGGGGAACCCAGAGTGTCTGCACAGTCAAGGCAGAGATGCAGGTGGTCTTGCTGTTTCCGGTCACCTGGCCCTGCAGCCCAGTGCTCAGGCTCACAGCCCCTGTTAGCCCTCCTGCCACCTTCTCCCAGACGCTGATGGGACTGCTGTGGCTCACCTCTGCAGAGAGAGAAGCCCAAGCTACAGGTGCCTGGCAGGGGAAGGAGGCAGGTTGCAGGGTGGCCCAGGGTGCAGTGGCCTCCATCAGGTCTTAAAATGGCTGCTAGCACTTATGCATTGTGTGTGCCGAGCCGGAAGCCACTGAGCTCTTGGAGCCTCAATGTCCTCATGTATATGCTGCGAAGAAAGAGCATCACGTGCTGGGGGATGTCTTTCTGTATGCTGTGAATATGTGTTGCTCTGATTGGTTGATAAATAAAGTTGCATTGACCTATGGCAGGGCATGATAAGGTTAGGTGGTACATTTAGACTGAAGAGGAGACGAAGAAGGGTTGAGTTGGAGCAGGTGCAGCCGGCCACTGAAGGAGCAACAAGATGCCAGCAGACCGGTAATGCCATGGTCATGTGGCAACACAGAGATTATAGGAGTGGGTTAAATTAAGTTGAAAAAGCTACCTAATATAATATAATATAAGCTGACCCACAGGCCATACAGTTTGCAAGTAATAGAAGCCTCTGTGTGTTTACTTGGGACCAAGTGGCTGCGGGACTGGGAGGGTCACAGGGAAACTTCAGATTACAATCACGGGCTTCCTCTTAGGGGGATCTGAGGGTGAAAGGTGGACTTGCCAGTGTGGTCTCTGGCACGGAAAGCCTGGAATCCATGGTAGTCTTTATAGTGGATTAAACTAACTGTTGGGGCTGGAGAGATGGCTCAGTACTGAGAGTACTTGGCTCCAGAGGACCTGATTCACTCCCTAGCACCCATGTTGGCCTGTTCACACCCACTTGTTGCTGCAGTGGGGGTCTACACCCTCTTTTGGTCTCTGAGCACCTGCACTCTGCACGCACGCGCACACACAGATAAAGTAAATCTTAAATAAAATGAAATAATTGTTCTAGAACTAGACTCTGTGTGTGTGGTGCGTACACGTGCATGGCGTGGAAGTATTAAGAGGGGACGAGATCTAAGGCTGGAAGGGGAGAGTGGGAGTAAGGGCATCTTAGTGGCATGAAGCAGAAGGGAGCACTGTCTGGGAGGAGGGGGACCAGCAAGAGGAGGGGAATGGTTGGGGAAACATACACAAATACAAACAAATTAATTAATATACGTGTGTCAAGTGGCATGATGGGTGCTCAGGGCATAAGCCTGATGACCTGGGTTTGATCCTGGGTCCCACGCGGTGGTAGGAGAGAAGGGACTCCTGCAAGTTGCCCTCTGACCTGCACGTGGGCACTGTGGCATACCACACCACACCCCCAAGGAGTAAATAAATATATTTTTAAAAGATCTGTTCAAAAGAAAATGCTGTAATGAAGCCCACTGTTTTGTACACTAACTTAGAAAATTAATGAAAACAAATAATGATTGTTTGCTATGACTTATTTCCCAAGGAGGAGCATAGGATGAGATGAGGCTGTGAGGGCCATGCCTCTGCCAGCCTCACCCAGGAGTCTTCGGGCACCAGGGTAGAAGCCTGTTCATTTTTCTCGGCATATTCATCTGCCTCCCTTGGGAGTCCCACTCTGCTCCGCTGCAGCCTCCTTACAGAAAATACCTGGGTTAGGGCAGCCAGGCTCCAGCACGTCCAGGAGGGAGAAGTCTGTGGGGATGAGCGGGGTGTCCCAAGGCCAGAGGTAACGCTTGTGCTTCTTCCTCAACAGGCAGAAGGGGCGCAGGCGAGGCGAGCTGTTCAGGCTGTCCACGGGCACCAGCTCGCCCTTCCTGCCCAGCTCTCTCACCAGGTTCTTCGTGGTCCTCAAGAACAAGGATGGCATGCTCCTTAGAAGCAAGGGACATTATCATCCAGGGCTGACTATGGGAGGGCTCGGTGACAGCTGCCAGCTGGAAACAGAGGAGCGAAGACTGGGAGGCCAGGCTGGGCCGCCTGAGTCACACCTGGTCTCGAGCTGGGTTTCCAGCCCTGGTCTTAGAGTAGAAGCCATAGCTGGCCTAAAACACCCTACTAGTTTACCCCAGTGGACAACATTGGAGCCCGAGAAGTTCAGGGTCTTAGACTTGCTTCTCTGGGTTATGGCTGTTTGTTTGGGAACACCACTGAATCCCTCCATGCCTTGTAATGAGGTGGTTTAGTCACATTTAGAAAATGCCTCCTCCATGCATCTCTCTGAGGACTCAGTTAACTGTAAAGACCTTCAGCAACTGGCCTAGGTCCATACACTGTGTCTCTTTGCATTCTGGCTTCACTTTCTTTCCCAGAGGCAATGGGGACCCAGTGTGGTCTACAGAAGGAGGAGCTGGGTTGAGAGGGTAGCAAGTATCCTACTTACCTTCACTGTGCTTGTACAAGTTCTTGTGCGGAAGGATCTAGGATGAGACAACAGCTTCCTCTCTGAGCTCCAGCGGCATTTGACGGTATCTTTCTCTATACTTGAAGCCAGCACCTCCCTGCGGCGGGTCCGGGATCCACCGGTTTGTTGCATGTGCTGGGTGTTGATTTTAGGATGAGCCTTGGGCTGCAGGCAGGGAAGAGACAATGAACCAGGGCAGCTGGGAGCTGTAGAAGAGAGCCTTGCACACAGCCCTGGTGACAGCCGGAGGTGCCAGGTCCACGTCTCTTCGGGGCAGTGCCTAGCTAGGCTCTCACAGTTATGTTAGGGATTCTGAGAAATGTCCGAATTTGTTTTAAAATAGGAAGAAGGAAATAGAATCTTTTAAGCCTAAGTATGTCTCAATACTAAAAAAAAAGTTATTAGTATATTCTTTTTTTTTGGTTTTTCGAGACAGAGTTTCTCTGTGTAGCCTGGCTGTCCTGGAACTCACTTTGTAGACCAGGTTAGCCTCGAATTTAGAAATCAGCCTGCCTCTGCCTCTTGAATGCTGGGATTAAAGATGTGCGCTACCACGGCCCGGCAAGATATTAGTATATGCTTTACCACAACAGCATTAAATGATATTTTAAATATTTCTGTGGCAGCAGGGTCTCAGTAAGGTGAAAGTGCCTGGGTCCTCCAGCGTTACCCTCCTGGGACTCAGAAGAGAGAGGAGGAGTAGGATCTAGGCCCCTGGTGCAGGACAATGGCGACACTCTGCATGGCAGCAGGAGGGGTAGCCTAAGGGTCAGGGGCCAGCCCAAGTCAGGGTTCAGAGGGAGGAGGCAGGCTGACCAGTGCCCGAGGCCATAGGGTCCAGGAGAGCAGGACAGGGAGGGACCTAAGGCGGTGTGACAAATAGGACAGAGAGGGACCTAAGACAGTGGGACAAGGCCCTCAGCCAGCGCACCTCGGGGCAGCCAGGACAGTGGCTGGTAGGCACCACTGACTTCCTACCGGATGCCAAGGGCACTGCGCCTGCGCAACTCAGCTCTGGGCGCATGGAACTTCTTAGGATCGTGGGCCAAGGGATTCTAGCTCTTACTCTGCTGGGTCCAAAAAGCCCTTTTCTGCCTAGCTGGAGATTTCAACGCCTGAGCAAGGGAATGTTGCTTCTACTTGCCTCCCTAGCCACACACAACCCTCCCCCAGTTCTCTCTTCTTAGGATGGCATCACCCAGCATCTCAGTCTATGGCTTTTCCTCCGTTCTGAACACGTGGTGACTCACGGGTGCTGCAAAACTCTCCACTTCTCCCTGCTTCCCCCATCCAACCTTTCAGGAGGGGTGGGGTGGTGAGGGGGTGTTAACACTGCCCGCTTAGCCCTCACCCTCCATATGGGCACCCAGCCCATTCCTGTCTCTAGACCTGCAAGCCATAGGAACCAGCCATTGCTTCTTGTATCTGAAAACCCCAGCATGCTTCCACCTACAGTCCCTCCTAGACAGACTAGATCAATGCAAGTGCCGAAGTCTCAGCCCTTGAACATGTCAAGTCCGTCTCTACCCACTTCTGATCTTGCTGACTTGTGACCATTTCTTACAGCACCTCCACACCTGTCTCACTCCGGAGGTTTTGTTTTTGTTTTTGTTTTTAATGCTAATCTATGTTCACAGAATTATGAACGGCTTCTCTACTTGGCCAAAGAGCCTTCAGTCACACCTTTTTCACTTACCCTCCTCACTCTGGGAGTCACACCTGAAGTCAGACTCAACCTCCCCTTTACACTTCCACCCCCCCACCCCCCCCCCCCCACACAACTGCAAAGCAGCTTTTACCCAAGGGGAACAAAAAAAAAAAAAAAAAAAAAAAAAGATAAACTGAGCAAACTGGCTTACAGCTGCACCTTCTGTTTACAGGAAAACTCTTACCAAATGCCTACGCTGTCTGCAGGGATCTGGGTGTCACTATTTTGCCTCTCTCAATGGTTAAATGTACTCATGTGATTTCAGTGTGTGGTCATTTTATGTACATGTATGCTGCTATTTGTCATCTGTGCTCATAAATGTTATTTGTGCTCTTGTGAGATTTTTTTTTCTATCAAAAGTAGCTAGTCCACCAAGGCCCAATATTCCATAACCAACCCCACCTACTTAAACCTTATGCAAAGCAATTAAAATATTTTAATCTTCCTCATGATGTTGGTTTGAAAGAAAATGGCCCCTAAAGGGAGTGGCACTATTAGGAGGTGTGGTCTTATAGAAGTAGGTGTGGCCTTGTTGGAGTAAGTGTGTCACTGTGGGGGGTGGGCTTAGAGACCTCCAATGCCGAAGCTTCATCCAGTGTCACAGTTCACTTCCTGTTGTCTGCAGATCAAGATGCAGATCTTTCAGCTCCTTCTCCAGCACCATGTCTGCCTGCATGCCACCATGTTCCACCATGAAGATAATAGACTAAACCTCTGAAACTTTAAGCTACTGCCAATGAAATGCTTTCCTTTATAAGAGTTGTTGTGGTTATGGTGTCTCTTCACAGCAATAGAAACCCTAACTAAGACATACATCTTGTAAAACTTTTATCCAAATCTTGAAAGTCCTCCACTTGGTGAAACTTATCTTTATGCAAAAGCCCCATTGTACTCTCTGAACTTGGTGGCCTGGAGCAGCTGAACCCTTTTCCCTTCCTGTTTCTAGGATTCTTTTTAAACTAGCCTATTCTGAAAGACTATGAGGTTAGACCACAGCCAAGTGGGGAAAGACACAGTTCCTACCTACATTAGAATAACAATTAAGCCCTGCCCATGAGTTTTGAGGCATGCACCCCTTTTACAAAAAGAAATTGCTTTGCCTAATTACTTTCAATTGCTTTGTTCATGTGTTCCTTTGTGTGCCACCAGGATTATTATTTTCAAACATTCATAAATATATGTGTAAACTGTCTTTATGTATCAGAGGACCTGTGGTCCACTGAAGATTATGAAATGCTATGTACCAGAACTCCATGGAAGATTCTTTTAATTGATACATTATTTTACATGGTGTATCTACTGGGGTATTTAAAGGGGTTTTCTCAGCCATGTGCCTCGAACTCTGGCCAGTTGCCAAAAGGATCGAACACCGAAATGTCTAGTCCTGGAGGCTCAAGCAAAGTTACAGCAGCTCAGGCCCAATCTGAAAAGCATACATCCCACCAGGTGCTGGACAACTCATGGAAAGTAAAAAGGTGGCTGATTCAGTTAAGGTGGCATCAGTGTGCTTGGGTTAGGGGGTGGAGATCCTGACTCACTGGGGCTTAATATCTGTGATTAATTAATGTTATTATGTCTCATGATATTAATTAAAAGTACAAGGGAACCTCTAAGAAGAAAAAATATTAAAAGTGTTTAAGAGTAAATATATTTTTAGTAAAGAAGGATTTTCATGATAAGACTTTGTTCTAAGTTGAGATGGTTGGATATTTCCTGAATGGAAAAGATAAAGATGAAGCTAGGAAGCCTAAAAAGTTCTGGAAGATCCGAGTGAGTTATATAGGGTGTGTGAAAGATGACACTTGTGTATATGATGACTATAGGTTATTACAATTTCTAAGGTCAAAGTTCAAACAAATATGTATTTAAATCAATAGAATTCTCCTGTTATTATTAAGGACTGGCTTTAAGAAAAAATGTGCACCTAATCAAGAGTCATTTAAAACTATTTGGGTTTAGTTTAAGGTTGATTTAAATCTTATATAAAATGTTGTGGGATATTTGTACACTGTGTGAAGGTGTATTGCTGTGATCAGTGTAATAAAAAGCTGAACAGCCAATAGCTAGGCAGAAGGTACAGGTGGCCTTTCCGGACAGAGAGAGAAAAGAGGAGAAGGAATCTAGGTCCATGAGAGAGACATGAGGAGACACAGAGAAAGCCGGATAGGCGGCACACAATAGAATGTAGATTAACAGAAATGGGTTAACTTAAGTCCTAAGAGCTAGTTAAAAACAAGCCTAAGCTAAGGCCAAGCTTTCATAATTAGTAAGTCTCTGTGTGTTATATGTGAGCTGGAGGCCTAAAGAAAAACCTGACTACAATAAGAGTTAAAGTCTTCTTAGGAACAAACCCCTGATAGGTCATCCAATCCCAAGTGGTCAGCCCTAAGCATATGCACATGCAAGCAACACAAAATAGACTCAGCAGACTGTGTTCATGTGTAAATATGTGTGCATGTGTGCAACAATAATTAAAGATGAGTTCATTAATTTTACAGGGAATGCTGAACAATTCTCACCAAATTCCCAGGGACTCCTTTTCCCATTTGGGCAAGGATAGCTGCTTGGCTATAAAATTGGAGAGGAGTCTATGTGAGAATTGAGGGATCTGTTCACACATTTCCATCCACTACTGTTCCTTCTGCAGCCCAGCCCTACCCCAGTCCCTGACCATCCATGCCACTTGTGTACTCTCCAACTTTGGAATGTTGATGCCTCTTGTCTTCAGTTCTATTTCCCTTTCTTTTGGGTCTTTACCTATTTGTACTAGGTTCATCAACACGACAGTGAGTTCTATGAAAGTGTGAAGTAAAGCCCTCTCAATTCTTATGAGAGTGAGGTGGATTTCAGAAATAGTTAAACAGAAGCAGGTGTGAATTTCACTGAGTCCTGTTAATCCCACAATATTGCATCTACTACTGGATGTCTGTTTTCTTTCCTAGATTTAGGTTGTTTTAGAAAGTGGCTTACAAAGGTATAGTATTTTTGCAAACTTAACTTCATAGTGTTCACAGTTTAGGTCCCCCAGTTCTTGTGTGTGTGTGTGTGTGTGTGTGTGTGTGTATGTGTGTGAGCGTGTGTGTGTGTGTGTGTGTGTGTGTGTGTGTGTATTTGAGACAGGGTGTCACTATGTAACCCTGGCTGGTGTTGAACTCACCATGTAGACCACACTGGCCTTAAACTCATAGAATTCTTCCTGCCTCTACCTTTGCCTCCAAGTGCTGGGACTAAAGGTGTGTGCCACTACACCTAGCAATATCTTAAGTATTATGCATGATGTCCTAATGAATATCTATACCTGAATATTTGTTACTTTTTGAGTTATTTTCTTAAGGCATGTTTGTCTATGAGGAATTCAAAGCT
The DNA here is from genome assembly GCA_902168325.1 of Peromyscus nudipes. NCBI lineage: Eukaryota > Metazoa > Chordata > Mammalia > Rodentia > Cricetidae > Peromyscus > Peromyscus nudipes. The sequence goes on from CABHPH010156639.1 coordinate 16,185, forward strand.
CAAGAATATCAACGTATTAGGTTATTTTGGTGTATGCCATTACTAACATAGAAATACTGTGTTGGTTTGTTTCCATCAATGTCAGTATGAGAGTCATTATCGTTTCGTCACTGGTGGTACTAAAACGTATTTATATTAAAAAAAACTTTCCTTAATCAAAGTGAAACTAGAATCTCAGAATTATTTTCTATGTGAACCCAGATTAGACTGCAAGCAATAGTGGAGAGAGCAATAGACTGAACTGGCCTACCCTGGTAATCAGATTGGTGAATACCCTAACTGTCATCATAGAGCCTTCATCCAGTAACTGATGGAAGCAGATGCAGAGATCCACAGCCAAGCACCAGGCTGAGCTCCGGGGTCCAGTCGAAGAGAGGGAAGAGGGATTATATGAGCAAGGGGGGGGGGAGTCAATATCACTAAGGGGAAACATACAGAGACCACTGAACCAAGCTTGTGGGAACTCACGAACTTTAGATCAACAGCTGTGGAACCTGTGTGGGACCAGACTAGGCCCTCTGCATATGGCAGATAGTTGTGTAGCTTGGTCTGTTTGAGGGGCCCCTGGCAGTGGGATCAGGATCTATCCCTGGTGCATGAGCTGGCTTACTGGATCCCAATACCTATGGTGGGACACCTTGCTCAGCTTTGTTGCAGCGGGGAGGGACTTGGTCCTGCCTCAACTGAATGTACCAGGCTTTGCTGTCTCCCCATGAGAGCCCTTACTTTTTTGGAGGAGGAGATGTGGGGTGGGCCTGAGGTGGGGGGAGGCAGGAGGAAGTGGGAGGAGGGATATGAGGGGGATCTGTGGTTGGTATGTAAAATGAGTAAAAAATTTCTTATAAATAAAAATAAAAAATTATTTTATATGATTTCTAGTGAGCTTCAAGATTTTAAAATGTAAACTTGGATCTTTTTCTCTAGGGAATTAATATTTTGGTCCTTAACTCACTTGTGAAGTTAAGTTCTGTACTTGATCTTAGGAAAATAACCCTTTCTTTTGTGGAGTTGCTTTTTGTCAGACATTTGGTCATAGCAATGAGTGAGGTAACTAACAGTGCCCTGCATCTGGACTCTTCCCATCTTGCAGCCACGTGTTACACCCAGCACATGCATCAGAAGATGAGTGAGTAGTTCCAACATCATTTCCTGAAAATCAGGAACTAGACTTGTTCAGCTGGTTTTCTTTGCAAAGAGAGAGAGGTACACTGTTTCCTAAGAATCCTCCCTTCTCTGAGCCAAGAAAGCCTTCCAGGTACACCTTCAAATGCTCTCTGGTGCTGATCCATGGTCTTTTGGATGGTGGACTTAACACTAGTTCTGTGCTCAGAGCTTAGTTCCTAGAGAGAAGAGTTTATGCCTGTGCTTAGATGTCCAGAATATTGCATTGAAAACTGACTCCACCCTGTTAAAACGAAGGAAACACAGTGAAGAGAATCGCATTGGTTTGGTCCTGGAGTTTGTACAAACTGTACTTGAATCAGAAGGTCCAAGGACTGAGAGGAGCTGAATTCAACTGCACTTTCTCTAGAGGAGGAAAACCGTTTCAACCTGGTAAGTGCTGATGGGGATGAAGGAGTGAGTAAGGAGAGAAGGCTATGTGGTCAGAGACTATCTTTCAGGCTGGTTGTGAAATGAGTTGGCCAGTTTATTCCTATGTAATGTAACCTGTGGGGTAGGAAGCATTCCTTGTTTAAGTTCTCCCTAGGAAAGTTAGCAGGGAGCTCATGAAAGCCTGTAGGGTAAAGGCTGGGTATCTGAACCATCTTAGTTCATGTTTGGTGTTGGAGGCATAATTGAAAATGGTTACATGAGGACTTGTGCTTAAACAATAATAATTCTGTCTTATTATAGTCCTATCATCCAAAACTCAGTTCCTTGTCCTTGGGAATGTTGTTCATTGCCGTAAAGAAAGTGATGTAAGCAGATTACACTTATTTCACCTTTTCTACAAAGTGCTGTAATACCTGTTGACATATGCAAGTTAAGCAGTATCTATAGCCAAGGTTTTGATTTCCACCCACACATCTATGTCTTAACCATTTTATCTCCATGACAGTTTCTACTGTCGAGTGCTGGTTTGTCTGATTGTCTGTTTTAATCTTTCCGGGGCTCTCAAAATCAAGGTGCTGGCGTATGAATTCATTTTCTTTCTCCACTTAGAAATGGCACTCAGGGAATCAGCCCCACCTCTATCATGTTTCCCAATCTACAAACCTCTGAATTCCTCTGTCTTCTCATGACCCACAAAAGCTGCATCACTAATTTTTTTTGATTGTGTAGCAATCTTGAGTTATCATCCTAGTGTAAGCTTCGAATATCTCTTATTTGAACATTGCTATGAATAGCTTCAGATGTAAGTCACAATATTCACTGTTGGGATTTTTGTTGTTGTTGTTTTCCCAAGACAGGGTTTCTCTGTGTAGCTTTGGAGCCTGTCCTGGAACTTGATCTATAGACCAGGCTGACCTCGAACTCACAGAGATCTGCCTGGCTCTGCCTCCTGAGTGCTGGGATTAAAAGTGTCTGCCACTACTTCTGGCTTAACTGTTGAAATTTTTATACTGAGGAATTTTTCAATGTCACAAATCTACTTAGGTCATTCTTTGCCTTAATTATGTTCTGTTTTGCTCATCGGTAGTACAGTTGGCCTTATGGATTTGGATCCTGCAACTTAGGAATTAACTGACCATTGACTGATCATATTCCAAAAAGGGCTAAGGGAGATGGCTCAGCAGGTACAGCACCTGCCCAAGAACCCATGTAAAATCCAGTGTGCAAGGTGCCTACCTGTAATCTCACAATGCAGGAGGTATAGATAGGGGATCTCTGGGGCAAGCTGATTAGCCAGATTAGCTGAAATGGGGAGCTCTGGTGTCAGCAAAAGACTTTGCCTCAATATAGAAGATGGAGAATGATTGACAGAGTGACTCAATGTCAACCACAGGCCTTCCTATGCATACATGGGTATGTGCATCCACACAAATGTGCACCTGTACATATCCAAGTATGCATTCATACATACATGCACATAGACACATATACATATTTAAAAAGAGAAAATATTTAGAGGCTGGAGAAATGGCTCAGCAGTTAAAAACATTTGGGGTCCTCTTCCAAAGGACCCAGTTCAGTTTCCAGCACCCACAATCACTGGTAACTCAAGTTCTAGAGGTTCTGCCCTCCTCTGGCCTCTATGGGCACCCATATGTGGCACATACACAGACACATATTAAATAAAAATGAAAACTAACTATTTTAAAAAGAAAATATTCAGAAGCTTTGCATCTCAATAGAACATGTTCAGACTCTGTTTTGCATGGGCTGATATTCTGCAACAACTGTGCATGTGGTTTGTCTGCTGCCATGTTTTGAATGTGAAATGTCCCCTGCCCCCAGGTTATGTTGAATGTGTGGGCTCCTGCTACTGTCACTGTTCTGCGATTCCTGGGGGAACTTTAAGATGAGAGGCATAGCTAGAGGAAATATTAAAGTAAGGGCATGAACTTGGGACTGCATGTCCCCTTGTTGTACGGCTCTCTGCTTCTTGCTTGCCAAGAAGTCAACCGTTGCCTCCTCTGTAGCTGGAGAGCTTTTCTCTCCAGGTCCCACCAAGTCCCGCCAGTCCCAGAGCCTACTTATAAAATAAACACACAGACACATGTTCTCCTGTCACCATGATGTTCAGTCAGAATGCGCAGGGCTGAAGTGACTGTGGACTGAGCCTTCGGAAGCCCTGTGTCCAAATAAATCTCCCCTCCATTAAGAAGTCAGGTATTTTTTCACAGCAGCTTAAAACTGTTACGGATATAATGTCATTTTAAGTGTTCTAGAAACAATTTAAATAATGCAGGAGGAATGTGTGATCATATGCAATGACACTTGAACGTCTGCAGATTTTGATTATCAACCTAGAAATTCTCAGCTATGTAGAGTTATGACTGTATGCGTGGACAATATCTTCTATAGTAGTTAATATATTGTGGTAAAATACATAACATGAGTTGTGTCTCAATAGGTTTTAAAATATAGAAAATATGTATAGGTCCAAACCTTGCTAGCAGACTTGTAGGTTCATTTTGTGCAAATGAAACATTAAGCTGTTTGACTAGTCATGTTCCCTTCCTCTCTCCTCCAGTAGAGGGCGTCCTTGCACGCTCTGAGTCTTGGAGAATTTGAGATAATTCATATAAATAGATCCATGGGTGTTTATGCTTGATTGACATATACTTCAGCATCCTTAAGATTTATCAAATTATTGCATTTTGTAAACTTCCTTTCCCTTTAAGGTCGATAATAGTTCACAGTAAGATGTCACATTTTCCTCATCCTGTTGATGGACATTTAGAGCGTTTCTACATTTTGGTCTTGGTGACTAGCGCTGCAATGAACATGAGTGTGCTATTTCATTGTTTTCTTTTTTTAAATTAATTTATTTATTTTAAACAGTAAAATATTTTTCCTGTAGAAAATAGTATAAATGGCTGGGCGGTGGTGGCGCACGCCTTTAATTCCAGCACTTGGGAGGCAGAGCCAGGTGGATCTCTGTGAGTTCAAGGCCAGCCTGGGCTACCAAGTGAGTTCCAGGAAAGGCGCAAAGCTACACAGAGAAACCCTGTCTCAAAAAACCAAAAAGAAAAAAAAAGAAAAGAAAATAGTGTAAATGATAACATTTCCCAATATGCCCTTTTAAGCCAAATGATAGCTGAATTATACATATAAATATTGATTAGATTCTGTGATTTTTTTTTTTTGGTTTTTTGATACAGGGTTTCTCTGTGTAGCCCTGGTTGTCCTTGAACTTGTTCTGTAGACCAGGCTGGCCTAGAACTCATAGAGATCTTCCTGTCTCTGCCTCCCGAGTGCTGTAATTACATCCTGTTTTCAATTGTATTAAGTTTTTGAAAAATCTTGTTTATTTCTTTAGAGGAGATAACATTTTATATTCCCACAGTATGCAGGGTTCCTTTATTTAAACATTAATACTGACAGTTATTGCCTTTATACTTTTTGGTAATAGCATCCTGACAGATTTAATATCTCATTGTGATTTTGGTTAAGATTTTATGATATGTGGTGACATTGTGTTTTCATTGTCTTATTGGTTATTTATATGTCTTTGTGGTAGTACTGGGTCTTAAGCCCAGGTTCTTATTCATGCCAGGGAAGGATTCTAATCCACTAGGCGAGGAACTGATTGTATTATCCAAGTCACTAGCACACTTATTTCTTTTGGTATTTATTGTTATTTTAAATTAGCATGAAATAGTGGGTTTCATTGTGGTGGCCTCACACAGTATATATTTTGTTCATGTTCACCCCATTATGTTTTCAGGTTTTCGTGACCCATCTCCACAGCCCCTTTCTTCCTGAAAATTGTCCCTTTCTGATTTAATATTTTATATATACATATTTTATGTGTATGTATGTGTATATACACATACATATATGTGTATCTACTAATATGTATTTATGTATACTTATATACATAAAATGTAGTATGTGTGTATGAGAGAAACATACAATATCTGTATCTCTGTGCTTAGTCTATTTCATTTGGCATGATGGTCTTGAGTTCCATTTAGTATATGATGTAATTTCACAGTTTCTGGCTGAATAAAACTTAACCATGCATGTACACCACATTTTCCTTTCTCTATTCATCTTTTTAAAAATTAGTTATTTTTATGTGTATGGATGTTTTGCCTGCATAGATGTATACTACACGTGTGCCTGGTGCCTGAGAAGGTCAGAAGAAGGCATAGGATTCCCTGGAACTGGCTTACAGATGATTGTGAGCTGCCATGTAAGTGTTAGGAATTGAATCCAGGCCCTCTGGAAGAACAAACAGTGCTGTGAATCTCTGAGCCATCCTTCTAGTCTCTGCCTCCATTCATCTTTTGATGGGCATCTAGGCTGAGTTTGTATTTTGGCTATTTGGAATAGTTCAAGGATAACTGGATGTGTATATATCTGCTGTGTGCGGATATGGGGGCTTTGTCAAACTTTGGTGGTTTATAAAACGTATCAGGAATCATTGAGAGTCAATGTGTGAGGCCAGCTCCCACCTTTTAAAGGGTTCCTATGTGGAGGAGAGACTGATAAGAAAATATTAGATAGAATGATAGCAAAGAGGAGAAAGACAGAAACACAAGATAGCTTTGGGAGGACATGGGTTAATACCCAATGGCCTTTTCTACCTCTTCAAAAGGATTTTTTTTATAATAATGTCAAGGGGTAGGACAAAAGACCTCCCCCTTGCTAGATCAAAGCACACCACACAGCCAAATGTAGACCCTGTCAAACATCTGGGAAACATGCCCAGGGTCAAATCCTCCCTTTATGCATCCCTGCTGGGTAAAGCAAGCTCAGATTCTCGGACCTTGAATAAGTTCTCACTAGGAAACCTCTGTGGGTCTCCACAGCTCCCCCTTCTCAATATTTTAAAGGGCTCTCAGGCCCTTCAGATAGACTGTGTCTGCCTTAGGTCATCTTCTTCACTAATCAGCCTTACCCATCATAGAATACACTTTACATCAAGCATACTCTATCTTAGGTTGACAGCTAGCAAGAAGGACTTACCCATCCTTGACTACTAGCCCCTGACAGGGGAACGTACAGAGCTTAACTCAGCTCTGACTCAGGTCCCTACTAAGAGCTTGCAAGTAGCTGGAACAACCACAGCAATCCCTACTGCTGCCACACCCTCCAGTAAAGGAGTAGAAGAGGACCGAGATGGAATGTCCTTTTTGAATGTGTCTAAGATGTCTATAATAGCCTTAGCTGCACAAGCCCTTTTATAAAAGCAATAAACTCTTGATGCAACCATATCAAATAAATCAATAAATTCCTGATGTAACCACATCAAACCAAACGACTCCTTTAGCTTCACCAAACCATGGTTCATCAATATCAACAGGTTAACATAATTCTAGCATGAATATGCCTATACATATTTACAATTCTTACAAACTTACATCCAAAAGCAAACTCTCTATTTACACTTTACAAACTTAACATTCAAAAGTGATCTCTTAACAGAACTATTTACATTTTCTTTCAACAAGACAGAGGGTACATGAATTGTGAGTCACCACAGTTAAAATTGTAAGCAAAATCAAAACTGTTCCATTTCTGAAGTTTGAAGTTTTGTTTAGATACCAGTTTTAAATTTCCCCTGAAAATTTGCAATCAAAGCCTGACTTGTCTGTGGCTCTGAAGTCTTTGTATAGCAGTCCCTTTACCAAAACTTGTTGCAGTGCAACAACCCAGTCCAAAAAAGTCTCTGTTTTCTGGTAGCCTTCCCTAGGAGAGCTGCCCTAGGGTGAAGGTGGAATTACCACACTGAGCTGCTGTAACTCTTAGAAAAGCTTTCTGCTCAGCTAGTAGGAATCAGGAACTGTGTCTTAAAGGAGCCATGCATTGGTTTGCCACTAGCAATCAGAAGCAGTGTGGCTCTAGTATCTGTTACATTCCAGCTTTTACAGTCTCAGTCCTTGAATATCAAATAGTGACAAAACCTTTGTCCCAAACTCCTTCTCAGCAGTCTGGGTGGCCTCCTTAGTCTTCTGCTTTCCCCCAACTGCAGGATGGAACATCTGTGGGTCAGGAACACTGGTTCAGTTGCTCTCACTCCAGCTCCTCTGGGGGAACGTCAGCAGCTATGGTGTCATCAGAGCTGACATTCCTCTGTTCCACTCACCATACCAATTGCTCAGGCAGCCATCAAGCTTCATTTGCATTTTGTGAAAAAACACAAACATCCCTTGACACCATTTAAAACAAGGTCAGGATCTTTCCATAATGCTGAGCAAGTATCTTTCCATTTCACATGAGCAAAATCAGTCAGGTGCCATCATGCCAAAAATCTATGCAGGGCAGATTGCTCAGGGACATACACATTCAAAAAATTCAGAACAAAAAGAGCATAATTCAATGCATTATGTGGTGACTGAGGGTACAAGTCACCCTTCTTAATTTTTTGAAGCTGCATCTTGAGACTGCCATGGGCTCTCTCAACTATGCCTTGTACTTGAGGATTGTAAAGAATGCCTGTTTTATGTTCAATTTGCCATTAGGAACAAAATTGCTCAAATGCTTTACTACTATATTCAGAACCATTATCAGTTTTAATAATTTTTGCTATCCCCGTATAGGAGAAACATTTCAGGCAATGAGCAATTACATGCTTTGTAGCTTCTCCAGATTGCACACTAGCCATTAAAAATCCTGAATAAGTGTCATTAGTCACTTGTATATATTTTAACTTGCCAAATTCCACAATATGAATATCATACATTTGCCATAAAGGATTAGGAAGAAGACCCAAGTGAGGTACAGGAAAGTACTTCAGAAACACCCCACATTGTTTATCTGTCAAGCAACTTCCTTGGTAAGATTGAATTGCTTTCTTAGACTTTTCCTATCTTGTTGATAAAAAGCATGTGATTGTTGAGCTAATTCTACTTTGGATAAGGTGATCATCCATGTTAATTGGTCAGCTGTTACATTACCACTGGCTAAAGGAACAGGAAGATTGGAATGAGCTCTAATGTGACCCACAAAGCATGATAGCTTTCTTTGGTAAATAGAATCTTGAATTTGTTGAAACAGCATTCTAACCTGACTGTTACTAGTCCCAATGCATGGAACAGCTTCCATAACTTGAAGAGCTCTACAAATATATTGACTATCTGTATATAAATTAAATGAACTGTCTACAAGAAACTGAAAAACCATATCCACTGCTCTTAATTCCACTATCTGCACTGAACCAGGGGCTGTTTTTACTATGTAGCTTTTTCCATTGATAACCTAAGCAGCCCTCCCATTGGAGGAACCATCAGTAAAAACTAGCATAGCATCTCTTACAGGATCTTTCATTGCAATTTTATGAAATTTAAATGAATGCATTTGAGTGAATTGTAACAATTGATCAGCTGAAAACTGATTATCAATTTGACCTAAAAACTGAGAAAAGGCAATTGCCCAAGAATCATTATTTTGAAAAAGCCAACCAAATTTCTGTTTTGTAAAGGAACATTGATCACACTTGGTTCTTTACCAAAATAACGTCTAGATTCAATCCTGCTCTTCTGTACCAAATAAGCTACGGCTTCATAATATGGATTTAATGCCTTAGCTGGTGAAACAAAATGATGTAACCATAAAAGAGGACAGTTTTGCCATAATGCTGCTGTAGGAGTATGTCTAGTGGGCAAGTTATATGCGTGCCAAGGTAGATCATAATAAATATAATGTACTTGCTGATATTGAATAGCATTCTCAACCTGCAAAAGAACCTGTGTACCTTTTTCAGTTAACTGTCTGGGCCAATTAGAATCACTATCTCCTTTTAAAATATCACTCAAAGGCTCCAAATCACCAGTAGATAATTTTAAATAGGGTGCAACCATTGAATGTCCTCTAATAACTTTTGAAAATCATTCAAATTTTTAACCCATCCTTTCCTATTTCTAATTTTTGAGGCTTTAGTTCCTTAGGATATAGTATATATTCTAGATATTGAAAAGGGGCTGTCTTTGTACTTTCTCTGGAGTGATAATTAACCCTGCATGAGTAAGACAGTGCTGAAGCTGTCCAAAGGTGTCAAGCAAAATTTCTTCATCTTTATGCACAAGCAAAATATCATCCATATAATGAATAATACAAACTTGCTGAAATTGATCTCTAACCTTTTGGATATCTCGAGCCACAAATTTCTGATACAATGTTAGGCTATTGACCATTCCCTGGGGCAAAACCTTCCAATGAAATCTTTTCATGGACTCTTTAAAGTTAACTGAGGGAACGCTAAGTGCAAATCTTTGACAATCTTAGGGAGCCAAAGGGGTGATATAAAAACAACCCTTTAAATCCAAAATAATTTTATAAGTATTTTTTTTGGAATGGCTGTCGGGGTAGGCAATCCAGGCTGCAAAGCTCCCATTGGCTGTATGGTCTCATTAATTTTCCAGAAGTCCTGTAACAATCTCCATTTTCCTGACTTCTTTTTGATCAGGAAAATAGGAGAATTCCAAGGAGAATTGGAGGGTTCTTTATGGCCACCATCCAACTGTTCCTGTATGAACTGCCAGATGGCTTGTATTTTTCTTCTGTTAGGAGCTATTGATCTATCCACACAGGATGGTCAGATTTCCAAGTTATAGGATCTGCATGGAGTACAGGCTGCTCAATGACCCTTCCTAAAAATACTCTAACTCCTGGTCAGGAACCTTTTGTTTAGTAACTACTGTATTGGGGCTATATAAATATATTCTCATATGACTCATAACATCTCAACCCCACAAATTTACAGGTAAGCAAGGAACAATGTATGACTGAAAAGTTCCTTTATGACCTTCCTCATCTTTCCAGGAGAGTTCGTTTCTACTATGCTCAGGACACTGAGTATGACCAATCCCTTGCAGCTGTGTAGTAGTTTCCATCTTTGGCCACATGGAAGGCCATTGACTAGCAGTAATAACAGACATATCCTCCTCCATGTCTTGAAGACTCGAGAAATTTTTTTCTGTTTATAACCAAAGTGAGTTCTGGATGCTTCTACCCAATAGGCATCTGATGAACCAAATCCAAATTCTACTCTCTTATCCTTTTTAACTGGATTTCTTTTCTTTTTCTTTTTTTTAAAGATTTTTATTATTTATTTATGTATATGGGTGCTTTATCTGCATGTACAACTTTATGCCAGAAGAAGGCATCAGATCCCACTAGAGATGGTTGTGAGCCACCATGTGGTTGCTGGGAGTTGAACTTAGGACCTCTGGAAGAGCAGGCAGTGCTCTTAACTACTGAGCCATCTCTCTAGCCTCCTTAATTGGATTTCTTGTTTGTACATGAGAAAATAAAATTAACTGTTTCTGGCTTGTCTTTATTACAGAAATTCCCTTAGGTGAGTGAGTTTCTACCTTAATTTCACCAATGTAATCAGCGTCAATTACTCCAGGAGCAACAAAGACCCCATGCATGGTGGTACTACTTCCCAGCAACAACCCTACAGTGCATTCCAGAAAAGGCCCATAAACACCAGTAGGGAGGGCCTGCATCCCCATTTCAGGAGTCAAAACTGTATAGATGGAAGAGCTGAGATCGAATCCAGCACTACCTGGGGTTGCTCTGTAGAGGTCCTGAATATACTTTGCTGGGAGACCAACTGCAGAATTATCCCAAAAATCTACTCTGTCAGGGCCTGACTCTGACCTTTCCATTCATTTCCCTGAAAAGGATTCCCCTGGGTATCCATCTTTGATAGCTATTTATTAGCCTAGTGCTTCCCTCTTTTGTATCTCAGGTACAACCCAGGTTCATTATTTGCCCTTAGGCTTTTTCCCCTTTTAGGACACCTTTTGACATGTCCCATCTGGCCACACCCAAAACAGCTTCCTTGTGGTTTGAGACCTCTCCCTTGTCTAGAGCCATAATTTCTCTTTTGGTAAAGAAAAAAATACATATTTTTTCCTGTAATGCCATAGCCATGACTATTCCCTGACTGTATGAGGGCCCTATATCTGAGCAAAGTCAAATACTGTCAAAGATGTTTCCTTTCTTTCTACAAGGTCTCAAAGTGGTCTGAGAAGCAGCATTAGCATTTTCATAGGCAAACTGCTTAACAAGCAAAAGTCCAGCTTCTGAATCTCCAATTAACCTGCCTGCTGTTTGCATTAGCCTAGAGACAAAGTCCTGAAACAATTCATCAGACCCTTGCCTTATCTTTGATAAATACTTTTTTTTCCAGACCACAGAAGCTTATTCCAGGCCTTTGAGGCAGCTGCATTAATCTGAGCATACATTGCCACATGAAAATTTAACTGCTGACCTATCTCCTGATAAAGGCCTTCTCTGGCAAGCCTATCAAAAGTAATGGGAATCTGCTGGGCCTGATTTATTTCAGCTGTGGCCTGACATTGCTCCATAAACTCACTTTTCTACAACAAATAATTTCCTCCTGACAGGTAAGCTCTGACCATTTGTTTATAGTCCCCGGGAGGCAAGGCTTCTAGAGCAAGGCTTTCTAACAAAGCTTGTGTAAACAGGGCTGTCGGATCATATTGGTTGCATGCTATTTTTAATTCCTTAAGTTGTTTAAAAGGAATTGGAACATGCACTCACACTATATTACCCTGGGTGTCTTGGCTGCTCAGTTATGGGGAACATTTGAAATCCTTGCACCTCCTCCCCTCTGCTACCTGCTTCTCTAATACGGGCTTGAAGGGGAGATGCAGGACTAGCAGCAAGGGTTTGCCATGCTCTGGGAGGCTTTTGTGCCAGGGCAATTATGGGCAACTTTACCATTCTGATAGATGACCCCCCAGGTGAGTCTAATTCCACCCTTACAGAAAGAAAAGGAGAAGAAGAGACCTGAAAAGTTTCCAGTTTTTGAGAAAGAAAAATTGCTAAGTCTCTCAAGCCCTTCAGTTCCTCCCTTGTCTCATCCTAAAACTTCTGTTCCTTGAACTCGGCTTCATGGCTAATAGGGGACTGATCCTGATAGAATGATTTTGTAAAAAAATGCCCCCATCTAGCACCAGCTCCTGCAGAGCAGAGGGTTTTGTCTTGTCCATGTCTGCCTCAGGGAAAATTTCTCCCTGCCACTTAGGACTCAGATCTAAACTATCCAGAATTAGCGCCCACAGGCCAAAAGCTTCCACTGGAATCTTTTCTGGTCCATGTTCCTCTTATTTTGTTGCATTTTGACTCTGATTCTCCCCCATGTGTCTGCGTCCAGAGTCTCATAGTCAGAAAACCAAGGACACAGCTCCTCTATAAACTCCAAGAACCTCTGTACTTGTTGTGGTTCTACCTTAACTCCCCTAGTTTTCAAACTTTCTACAAGTGAGTATTCAAACATCTGCCTACTATATCCCTTCCCCTTACTGCCTTTTCTTTCTCAGAATGCTAAGCCTGCAGTGGCTACTCATTCCCAGATGCTGTTTTCGTGTGCCAGGTCTGGCACTGGGAAATTCTACTCTTACCCTAAGTTTCTTCCTACACAATATCCCTATATTTTTTACCTAATTTAATAGATAGAAATTGAGAGAGAGAAAAAGAGAGAAACCTAGACAGAGAGAAATACTTGACGTAGCCTAACTTTTACTATTTGCTTCAGCTTAATTTTCGGCTGCTTTGCTTTATCTATATACAGCTTTACTCCCGAAGAATAGAATACCACCACCTTAACCTTAATTTATAACTGGACATGTCCAACTGCTTCTACGATTCCCCCTGCTCTCTCTTCCTTGTCTCCTCTGCACCTAAGTCCCAAGTTGTGGCACCATCTGTGGGAGGCCAGCTACCACCTTTTAAAAGGTTCCTATGAGGGTGGGATTTGGATAAGAAATTATTAGATAGAAAGATAGTGAGGAGGAGAAAGACAGAGACACAGGATAGCTTCAGGATCAATAACCAATGGCCTCTTCTGCCTCTTCAAAAGGGCTTTTTATAATAATGACAAGAGGCACGGCAAAAGACCTCCCCCCTTGCTCAATCAATGTACACTGCACAGCCAAGTATAGACCCTTCCAAACACCTGGTAACCACACCCGTGGTCAAATCATACTCTTATGCAGCCCTGCTCGGTAAAGCAAACTCAGATTCTTAGACCCTGAGTAATTTCTCACTAGGAATCCTCAGTGGGCCTCCACAAGTCAACTCCACTCTTTCTCCTCTCAACTAAACTTTTTGACTTCCTTCTGTCTGATACTAGCAACATGCCCCACTCATTTGACTGGGTTTGCAAGGATGTGGTCAAGAAACTTCAAGGAAAAGATCTGAAGCCTGTCAAACGTCTGTCAGATGCGATGAAATTCCGCCAGTTTGAGATACTGCAGACAGATCCTCAGTCACTGTTTTGGAAATCTGAAGACAGTCCAGTTGGATATTCCCTCCTGCAAATCTTAGAGCCAAATTGTCCAGTCCCAGGTATGGTCAGCCAAGAGGCAGAGGAATGTAAAAATCAGCATTTTCAGTAGTGTAGCTTCCCAAGAACCACGAGGTGTCCAGACAGGTAGCTAATGAGCCATCCTGCTTAAAGGCAAAGGACAAGGAAGGTCCTATAGTGATCCACTTATTTTCTGGACCCTTCCTTGCATCTGGTCATATAATACTTCCAAGCTTTAGATGGAGATATGATACCCATGTTACAAAAAAGTAATTGAAGTTCCTAAAACAACTCGTTTGAAGTTACATAGTTCAAACTGGTAGAATTAGGATCCAGGCTGAGGTCAGTCTGTCTGCAATTCCCAGGTATTTTTCATTTTCACCCAGTTGCCTCAGGGCTGGATCTGTACTTGAAAAGATGATCTCAGGGGACTCCTAAACACTGCACAAATGATGCTTTTCTCTTTTAGGATTAAGACTGTGCTTCCATTGGCTCTGGAATTTGCCCTCTGTAGTAAAATATATTTCAGATATTAATTATTATTGTATATTATACATATAATTATTAGGTAGCTTCTTGACTAAGATTTAATTGAGGAGGGGAACTGGCCTTATATTTCCCATTCTCCAGAGCAGCTTTTCCACAGTGAATTCTTGGCTAAACTTCTGTCCCCTTTCCTCTTCAGAGCCTGAAGTGTCTGTTCCCATCCCCCTGAAACACACTGTATCCCGGAAACTGAAGGCTAACGCAGGTGTCAACGCCATTGCAGAAGGAAGTGCGTCAGCAGAGTTTGTTCAGTCCTGTGGCTATGACATCGAGGTCCGGTGTACCAGCATCCCAGATTCAAAACTGGAAAGTCTTCAAAACAGGTAAAAATTTGGGTCAGCTAAGTTCAGGGATGTGTTATTGTAGGCAAAGAGGCATCAAGCAGGGTTTATGACAACTCACGTTATTCTGCTTTATTATTTTTACAAGTTATTGAAATAATGGCTTATAATGCCCTAATATTACTCATTAATACAGAATCACCCATTGCTGCTCTATTAATGTGATGAGGACAGAAAAACAAGAGAGACAGATACAAGTTCTGATGTGATAGAAGTTTCTGTTCATTGTATAGAGGATGGGCATGTAGTGAGGAAAGAATCACTAGAAGTAAGGTTGGAATGTTGATTAAAATGTTACGAAGACTGTAACAATCACTTTAACATCCCAGTGCTTTGGGACTTAGCTGACTTCTACCGTATCTCTTTTGAGGTACAATTTAGAAGTAGAATTGTATGTTTCATGTGCAGCATTTTGTTTTGATATAGGCGTATAAGTGTAAGTCAGTAACATATTATCACCCTACCTGGTAACCATTATTTTAAATTTTTCTTTATTACATTTGTTTATATACTCTCTGCGTGCGTGCGTGCGTGCGTGCGTGCGTGTGTGTGTGTGTGTGTGTGTGTGTGTGTGTGTGTGTGTGTCTCAAATGTGGAAGTCAGAGGACAACTGCAGGAGTCAGATCTCTCCCTTTGCTGTGTGTCTGGGAATCAAGCTCAGGTCAGCAACCATCTTTACATGCTGAGCCATCCTGCCAGCTCAGGAACTGTTATTGTTATGACAAGAACATTTACTGTCTACTGTCTTAGCAGAGTTCAAGCACAGGCAGCATGTAGTCAACCATAACCACATCGGGCTGTAATGTGGCTCCTGGATCTGATTCACGTCCTCATGCTTGCCTGGCCAGCACTTTATAGACTGAGCCACATTCCCAGCCCGAAGCTGACTCAATCTCCTTATGTCTTAAAGGCTGGCTCACATTTTTTTTTTCATAATTTGGTCTCTGTTTCTATGAAATTAGCCATTTGGATCCTTTCATTCTCATTTTACACCTTCAGGAAGCTTCTGGATCAGGAGCCATCATTTGTGAAGAATTGCCGGATGGGAAGGAAGGAACTGTATGTGGTGACAGAGGCCTTTGAAGTGACCAAGGGTGCTGTGCTGGAAGACAGTAGCAGTGTAGAACTTTCAGGAAAAGTGGGCATCCCCCACCAGATTGCCAAGGTATGGGACAGGGATGAGAATAAAACATCAAGTACAGCCAGTGCACCCATCTTTGTCAAGGGCGTCTGGTGACCAGTTTCTAGGGGTCAAAGGGTGTGGTCCTTATTCTTCCCTACTCATATGTAATATATGTTAACTCCTGATCTTAGCTTGCATTCTTTTTTTAAACATAATTTTTTATTGATTCTTGGAGAATTTCACATCATGGACTTCAAATTCCACTCATTTCCCTGTCCCTCCATATCCACCTTTCATCCTTGTAGCATCCCCCACAAAGGAAAACTTAAAAACAAATAATAAAAATAAGAAAATAAAAACCACAAATAAGAATATTAACTAAACAAACAAAAACAAAAAACAAACAAAAATGCAAACCAGTCAAACAAAACAACAACAAAAAAAACCACCTTGCTCTTCCATCTTTTCCACTCTCCATCACCTCTTCATCTTGGTGGTGTTGGGAGCTGTGGTGTGTCCTGCAGTATTTTCTCCAAACAGCTCTACTTGTAAATGTTCATTGTGTAGTGTGTTGCTGGTCAGGTTCAAGGCCTCTGGCTTCTAGTACAGCATCAATACTGGCCCCTCTCTGAAATTCCTCTCGGGTATCATGCTATTGCCTGGAGTCATGGAGCTTCTGGGGCTATGGTTCCGAAGGACCAGTCCCTTCACGTACTCCAGTAGGTCATGTATGGGGAGATATTGGTAGAGTGCCAACTCAAAGCCCTGGATGTGGGTCTGGGTAGCTGAATTTGTCAGCAAGGATTGTTGGGACCTCATCTGAGATGGGGTGAAGCCAGCTCTCACCACATCCAAAGTGGGGCCTGCTTTCCCAAATTTGGGGAAGGGAGCTGCTCTCCTATGAGGGGTCAGGCCAGTGAGAGGCCAGCCAGTTAGCTCAGTTGGTTAGATTGCATCCTATTGCCCTCATTTATTATGCTTTAATACATAGGATTAACACATATTGATAAATTTGAAACTAGACATAATTGTTTGGTACCATGTTTTATTTTGAGTAAATAATACTTTGCTTCAGAAATAGAAATGTGAGGATTCTGTATTACTCCCACACTGAGTTTCATGGCTGGAAAAACATGGGAATACCTTAATTAAACTGCTGCTGTTAATCTACTTTCTATGACCATCTGATTCCAAATATTTTTTGAGATAAGGTCTTATATAGCCTAGATTTGTCTTCCAACTGCCCATGGACCTGAGGCTGACCCTGAACTCTGGGTCTTCCTTTTTGTTTTTGTTTTTGTTTTTTGTTTTTTTTGAGACAGGGTTTCTCTGTGAAATAGGTCTGGCTGTCCTGGAACTCACTCTGTAGACCAGGCTAGCCTCAAACTCACAGAGATCCGCCTACATCTGCCTCCCAAGTGCTGGGATTAAAGGTTTGTGTCACCATTGCCAGGCTGTTTCCACTTTCCAAATACTGTGGGATTACAGGTATATCCACTATACCTGACTTTGATAAGGAATGTTTGAAGGGGCAAGATTTAAATGCCTTTAAGCACATGGGATTTACACAGTCTTCTTACCACAACCAAACATTATTTAAAAATTATCACAAAATTCATTTATTAGCTAAAATATGGAATATTATCTCTCTTTTCTATATTTCAATTCTGTATTCACTAAGAATTTTAATTAAATTTATTTTTGATAATTTCATAGATGTATAACATGCATTCTGATTACTCTCGTCCTGGTCTCTCTTACCTTCCTGCCACACTCAGCAACCCACCCTCCTCTTTTCAAGTTGCTTTCCCCCACTCAAGTCTTTTGTTTTGCTCCATGACCCACTGAGTTTGAGAACTCTGTGTGAGCATGGTTGTACAACTATCCATTGGAGCATGAGAACTCCATTGACTCCAGCTCCTGGCACCTAAAGACCACAGCAGAACCATGGAAGCCTTCAACACACTCTGAGTGTCTGCAGTGAGTCCCTGCTAACTCTCTGGAAGGTTTGTTCCTGTGTTCAGAAGCTGCACCCAGCTCTAGCTGAGCTAGGACCACTTGGGCTACCCCAGTTTCACATCCACACCAAGTGGTCCCAAGACTGAATCTTAAGCATCATTCAGGTGGTGACAGTTGGGGTAATAGCAATGCCAACTCAACAAACAAATGGGCCAACAACCTAACTCCAGTTGCCTAGAACCTATTGCAAAAACACAAAGAACACACACACACACACACACACACACACACACACACACGAAACAAACAAAACAACCCTCCCTAAAAAAAAAACAAAACCAAAAAACCCCCAAAAAACCAAATTAATGTGTCTTCTTGAAAAACTAGTACTCCCATAGTTAAGTTTCCAGGAGAAAAGCAACTTGAGATGACACACAAGACAATGATTTCAAACATCAATTATAAATACCTTCAAATACCTTAAAAAGATATGAATAAATGCCAGGATGAAGATAAAAAAACAAAAACAAAAAAATAAACAGTAACAGTCGAATGAAATAAGGAATTTGATAAAGAGCATTTTTAAAGAAAACTCAAATTGAAATAAACTTGAAATGAAAAAATTCAGGAAGTTAAGAGGCTTAGTGGAAAGGCTCAGCAACAGAACGGATCAAGTGAAAGAGCTTGAAGTCAAGGAAGAGGAATTTGATCAATCACAGCTGATGACAAACCCCATAAACATAATGTCTTAGGGCTTCTGTTACTGCTACAAAACACCATGACCAAATACAAGTTAGGGAGGAAGGGTTTATTTGGCTTACACTTCAACATTGCTGTTTATCCCTGAAGGAAGCCAGGACAGGAAATCAAAGAGGAGGTGATACAGAGGCCGTAGAGGGGAACGGCTTACTGGCTTGCTCCCATGACTTGCTCAGTCCACCTTCTTATAGAATCCAGGACCAGCAGTCCAGGGATGGCATCACTCACCATAGGCTGGGCGCTCCCTCATTGATTACTAAGTGAGAAAATGCCTTACAACTGGATCTCAAGGAGGCATTTCCTCAGCTGAGGCTCCTTCCTCTCTGATGATTCTAGCTTGTGTCAAGTTGACACACAAAACCACCCAGTACACATAACATGCAGGAATTCTGAGACACTATAAAAAGACCAAATCTGTAAAATAGGTATAGAAGAAGGAGAAGAGACCCAGGACAAAGGCACAGGAGATATGTTTGACAAAATCATGGAAAAAAATGTTCCAAATCTAGGGAAAGAGATGCCTATTGAGATGCAAGAGGCATGTAGGACACTAACTAGATAGAATGAGAAAAGGAACTCCCCGTATCATGTAAAAGTAGAAACACTAAATGAACAGAACAAAGAGAGGATATTGAAAACCACAAGAGAGAAAGACCAAGTCACATATAAAGACAGGCTCATCAAAATAACAGTTGATTTCTCAGTGGTGAATTTAAAATCAGGAAGAGTTCAAATTAATATACTGCAAGTCCCCAAAAGAATACAGACAGTCTGGACAACTATACCCAGCAAAACTGTCAGCTATAGTCAAAGGAGAAATACAATTTCACAATAAATCATGTGAAAGGAATTTATGACCATCAGGCCAGCCCTAAAGAGGAAACTAAAAAGAATATTTTTGCTCCAAAAAAGGGATAAGAATATCCAGGCAGTGACAGCAAAAATTAACAGTGTTAGGTCAGTGATTAAACAAAAGACAGCAAACACCATAAAAATAAACAAAATGACAGAATCAATAAACTTAGAACATTAGTGGTTTCAACTCCCTAATAAAAGACACAGACTAGCAGACTGGACTAAGAAACAGGATCTGTTTTGCTGTCTCCCAGGAAAATACTCAACCACCAAAGATAGAAACTATCTTAGAGTGAAGGTTGGACAAAGGTATTCAGAGTAAAGCCAAGTAGACTAACAGGAAATGCTACAGTAAAATCCAAAGAAATAGGATTCAATCCAAAAATAATCAGAAGAAATAATGTCACTCCACACTGATCAAGAGATCAACCTATCAAGAAGACATTGTAATTCTAAAAATATTTGCACCAAACATGGGTCTGCACAGCTTCATAATGCAAATACTTCTATATGTAAAGCAACAGATTAACCTCAATGGTAGGTGACTGTAGCCAGAAGTTTCTCCAGTCCTGCCAAGCCTCCAGGTCTGGATGAATCTCTTCCATCTGAGCTCTCGCAGCCACTTAGAAAATAATCACTCAGAGGCTTAATATTAATTGCAAATTGTATATCCTATGGCTTTAGCTTCTTTCTAGCTAGCTCTTTCATCTTAAATTAACCCATTCCTATTAATCTACATGTTACCATGTGGCCATGGTATTACTTGTCTGCTGGCATCTTGTTGCTACTTTGGCGAAGGGCTAGAATCTCTCTTGCCTCTGCCCTGCTTCTGTCTCTCTGCTCAGATTTCCTACCTGGCTGTAAGATTTCTTGCCATAGTCCAAAACAGCTTATTTATTTTATTTTTTTTATACGATGGGAGCCACATATATTCACAGAATACAGAAAGACATCTCACAGCAGGTGACTTCAGTATCTTAGTCTCACCAATGGCCAATTTATCCAGATGAAACAATAAGCACACACACACACACACACACACACACACACACACACACACACACACAAACAAAACAAAACAAAACAAAACAAAACAAAAAAACCCAAAAACAAAAAACTAGAAGTAGATTTACCATGTGCTTCAATTACAGCACTCCTGGACATATATACCCAAAGGACTCTGTATTGGATCACAGAGATACTTCTTCATCCATGCTCAGTGCTGTTCTAGTCATAATAACCAGGGAATGGAAACAGCCTAGATGTCCATAAGTTGATGAATGGAAAATGAAATGTGGCACACACACACACACACACACACACACACACACACACACAGTGGAACTTTATTTCTGTGGAATTATTTATTTATGGAAATTATGAAACATTCAGGAAAGTGGATGTGGCTGGAAGTAATAATCCTGAATGAGGTAACCCAGACCCAGAATGGCAAATGCTGATGTCCTCTCTCAGGCCCTGAGAGGCTGCTATGCTCCAGTAGATGGTCCTACACTCAAGCATGTCTGGCTAAGGAGACTCAATGGATTAATTAAAAATAAAAAAACAGAAGGAGTACATGAAGTTGGGAGGGAAAAGTGATGGGGATGGAGTAAGAAGGAGTTGAGTTAATGGGGTGTGTGTGTTTGATCAAAATACATTCTATATATATATATATGAAATTCTCAAACATTAAACAATATTTAAGAAAAGGAAATTGTACATTAAAAAAGGAAAAGAACTTAAATTCCATGGAATTCCATCCTAGAATTCTTTTTTTTTCTTTTCTCTTGTTTCAAGACAGGTTTTCTCTGTGAAACAGTCCTGGCTGTCCTGGAACTCACTCTGTAGACCTGGCTGGCCTTTAACTCACAGAGATCTATCTGCCTCTACTACCCAAGTGCTAGGATTAAAGGCGTGCATCACCACTGCCCAGCTTCCAGCCTAGAATGCTATGTCCTTCAAAATGTGAACTAAATGCAAGTTAAAGATGTCTTTGAATATCAAGGTTTTCAAGCATGTACCTCTCAGCTCCCCAGAAGATAATATGTAAGAGAACAGAAAAGAGAGAACACAACCAACTGCCTGATAGAGACAAGATCTGGAACGAGGAGAAGCAGTCTCGCCCAACAGCTGTCAGAGAGTATGCACCTACACAGAACCCAGATGTGAATATGGGCAGAGCAGCAAGCATTGAGGGCTGAGTAGGAGAATGAGACCCTCAACTCAGAGGGAGACAGCAAACCATACACCTAGTTTGGAAAAATCAAGACATTGTAATAGGGCTGGTTGAATGGCTCAGTGGTAACTACTAGTCTGGCATTCATGGTTGCTCTGGGTTCAATCATCAGGTTTCTCTGGGAACACCTCCCAAATTTCAAGGCAGGTACTATTGTTATACAAGTGGGAGAGTCAGTAACTGGACATGGAGACCAGGAGGAAGGGGAAGTGAGAGACTGCTAGGGTTTTCTCATGAGCTTTCTAGATTTATTTGACTTTTAAATTACAAGCATATGTTGCCTTGATTAAAAGTAAACGTGATTTTTTTTTTTTTAAGAGACAAAGAGCTATAACCCCCTAGGAACATTTTGTCTCCCCAGGGTCAAGCCCAGGGACAGTGGCAAAGTGACAGAACGGATTCAGTGCCTATCCTGAAGGGTGCAGTGTTGGCCTACAAGAAGAAGCAACTGGTCATTGAGAATAATACATGTGGTGAGCAGACTTGGGGTTAAGGTGGGGGTGGGATGTCTAGAGACCTGAACCTCCTCTTCTCTCCTGACTGTAGACCCTTAAGAACACTTTTCACTGTCCAAGTCACATGTCCCACCATCTTTATCCACCTCTAAGGTGACCCTTAAACCCATACTAACTCTCCATAAAATAATAGGAGCACAACACAATTGAACCTGTACATAGAAGGCTTGAACAACATAGCACAGGAGTTTTTCCATGGCTCTCACCTTGAGACACACACAGACAGGCACAGACACATGCATACACACACACACACACACACACACACACACACACACACACACACACCACAACACAAGTATACATCCATGCAAGCACACTCCTCCCAATGGGTTCAGACTCTGCCCTGGGCCAGAAGTGTCTGAGTTAGGAATGGACATATGTGTTATGTGAGTGCCAGAACATAAGTAGGTTTCAGAGCTCCAAGGTCCTCCTCAATGTGGAGGGCAGCTGCTCAGAAAAGGGGGGATGCCTTTCATGTACAGGCATACATACAGACAAGCACACATATGTACACTCTCCCCCCTCAAAATATCTATTTTGTAAATTCTGGCCAAGGGAAAGTCCTAAGTCAATCCTCTAGTTGACAGCAATAGACTTTCCAGTATAGTACAGTTAGTGGACCGTGGCTTATGGAGAAAGATTATTCACACTCTACAGGCACCCTTGTCTGAGTCATGGGGTGGGGAGTGGGTACAAGGTTGGACATGCCTTTGAAATGCCTGGGGGAGATGTTGTTACTATTACAGATCATAGTAAATGAAAAGAGCTTTCATTTTCAGAGGGAAAGATATAATGAAATAAAATAATAAAAATATTAACAGGAAACAAACAAACAAACAAAACCTCAGATCTGATTAGATCAGAAGCTGTACCCAGAGAACCAAGGCCATGTTTGTGGATGCTGAATCCAGGAGAGTTCCCCAGCTGATAAACTGTAAAGACTGAGGTGTACATAGAAGGAGAGAAGTGATGTCCCATGTAAAGGGCACTTAGGAGAGCTGACTAGAGGGGGGATGTGCATGAGAAGAGGTGATCACAGGAGAGGACTCTGGGGTGAGGGCTTTTGAAAGTGCAGAGATTGTTGTCACATCAGGCAAAGAGCTTGGTGAACCTAAGTAGTGAAGACAGGTTGGGGCTGGATGTTTTGCTGGTCACTTACCTCCTGCCTTCATGTCAGCTTGGGGAGAAAGTCTGATTTCCCCCTTACACACGAGAAGGACAGTTTTCTCTGAAGCTGCTGGCCAGTGATGTGGCAATTGTGAAGTCCTTTTTGGTCTGTTATGAGGACTAAATTTGTACTTGTCAATCAGCTCATGGTCCTAGTTGGTCCCTTTCCTGCTGTGCCTGATTGTGTAAACAAGATGCCCTGCTTGCCCCCTAGTGCTCAGAATGTGACTTGCAGACACTCTCTGAAGATTGCTTTTTGTTTAACTTTGTTTAATTCACACATTAAATGCTGTCATTTTTCTCTCTTGGCTCATTTCATGTGTCAAATGCTTGAACTTTGTTGTTAGGCAAGTCTCAGACCTAAGCATATCTCTATGGATATAATGCAAAACAATGCAAGATTTCCAGATGGAGTGTGGATAAGGAAGGGCCAATTAGAAGGCTAACAAGAAACCTCTATGACAAGGCAGGAGGAAGCCAGTCTGCTTTACCTCATGGAGTATTTTTTTTTTATAACTATTTTATGAGTAGTTGTGTTTTGCTGTCTTGTAAGTGTACCATGTACATGCAATGCCCCAGGAAAGCCAGAAGAGGGCACTGCCATGTGGGCACAATCCTTTGCAAGAGCAACACTGGCTCTGAACTGTTGATCTTACTCTCCAGCCCCCATGGCATAATTCTTTAATTTTAGAGGGAATGATGGTTGTCTAAAGTGCTTATTTAAAATGTAGGTTAGAGGCTGGTGAGACGGATTGGTTGGTAAAGGTGCCTGTGCCAGGCCTGATGCCTTAAGGTCTACCTCCAGGTCCTGGCATCCAGTATGGGGCTTGAGTACAGAGGATATAGAAAAAGAACACTGCAGGTTAAGTGGGCATGCTTAGATAATTAATTTGGGTGCAGTGATTTTCTTTTTTGGGTGTAATATTGTAACAAAGAATAGAGTAAAAGTTAGGCTGCAGCAAGTATCTCTCTCTCTCTCTCTCTCTCTCTCTCTCTCTCTCTCTCTCTGTCTCTCTCTCTCTCTACTCAGCTAGGTCTAAAAGCTGTAATATAAGTAAGTCATAAAAGTTCTTGTGAAGTTTGGTTGGAGAAATATATCCTTTAGGTATAGGGATATTGTGAAGTCTTAGGTAGAATAGAAAGTAACTTAGGGTAGAATAGATTTTTCTGATCACGGGACCAAGGACACAGAAAGCACCATCTGGGAGTGAGCACACACTGTGAACCTAGCAGTCCAAGAAGGAGAAGCCACTTTAGAGACTTCCAGATTTAGAAACTAACAGCGAGAGCAGTGGCTGCCTGGGCCCAGCATCAGAGCCATGGGGCATCATGGAGTCACAGGCAACAGATGCCAAGAGAGCCATCTTGAACAGTGAGGGTCTGTGTGCTTCTGCTATGAAGGAAATGTAGTGAGGAGAATGCAGTTGGCTGGGATATTTGTGAAATCCAGACTGATATAGCTGGAGGCTATGCTCCTCAACCCTGAGAAGCTGAGCAGACACAGTGTGGAAGAGGTGAACAATGGCTACTGCATGGAGAGTGCAGCAGAGGTTTTAAAATCCTCCCTGTAATGGAATAAGCAGAGTCTGAGTCCCCTAGGCAGCATGAGAACTGCTGAGTTGAGAAAGAGCTATGCTCCAGGCTGAATGGAGATGGAGATGGGCTGGAACCCAGGCCAACCTGAGCTCCCAGTGGCAGGGTGCAGCTGGAACCATAGAGCCGCCCTGGGGGTGGCATTTGACTGTGCAAGCGAACAGTAGAGCAGGTAATAGGACCAGGGTACTGAATGGCAGCCTCAGGCTGTACTGGCAGGGAGGCAACTTGAGTCCATGCAGTGTGAGGCAGTTGAGAACCTTCAATTCTCAGGATACAAGGGTCTCTAGACTGGCAGGCCCAGAGACAGGAGGCACAGAAGGACTGGGTCTATAAAAAAGCCAAAATGAGACAGAGCTAGCAGCTAAAGCTGCACAGTTTCTATTTGCTGGTGGTGAACAAATGCATGGCTACTTTAAGAGATGGCATCCTGGTTCATTCTGGTTGTAAGGAGAGCTATTTTGAAGAGATCTGCAGTCGCTCAGCTACAGTGACAGTGATGCCAACTTTGCTCTAGGGTAGATTTCCCAGAGGAAGTCTTCTGACCAGAAAGTATTGTTGTAGCTGAGAACAAATTTCAGAGACTCTTGTTTGAACTGTGTTGTTGCATTCAAGGGAACTCCAACAAGTTTTTGGTCATGGGTTTCTTTGTATTTGGAGCTTTTCACTTCTGATTCACCATGATTTGAACAGCTATACAAAGACTTTGGGGCAGCTGGCAAGTCAGGCCCTGATCTTGAGCTTTCAGTGGAATCTAAAGACTGGTATTAGAACTGAGTTTTTGAATTTTTCAGAGTTCAGAAATGAGACAGTTTTGATTTCATCTACACTTATGTACTCTATTAACTGTGGTGACTCATGAACTGTTTTGTGTAGGCATGGAACTGTTTGTGGAACTATTTTGTGTCTATGAAGTATAAATAGTTCTATTAAGAGTTTGCTTTTGGATGTAAGTTTGTGAGAATTGTAATTGTATGTAGTAATATTCATGCTAGAATTATGATGTTAACCTGTTAATGTTAGTGAACCATGGTATGGTGATGCTAAGGAGTACTTAGATTTGATGCAGTTGCATCAGGAGTTTACTGATTTATTTGGTGCAGTTGTATCAGGAGTTTATTGATTTAAAAAGTGGCTTGATGCACCTAAAAAGGCTGTAATCATCTTAGACCCGTTTAAAAAGGCCATTCCATCTTGATCATCCTCTACTCATTTAGTAGGAGGTATAGCAGCCAAAGAAGCAGGAGTATTGCTATAATTATTCCAGCTATTTGCAAGCCCTTAGTAGAAAAGCTGCTTCAGAGTTTCATGAAGTTAGGCTCTGTAACTTCACTTCCAGAGGCTTGTAGTCAGAGATGGGTAAGTCCTTCTTGTGAGCTATCAACCTAAGACAGAGCATACTTGTTGGAAAGTGTGTTTCAAGGATGGGTGAAACTGTATGATTCAAGAAGGAGACCTAATACCGGCATAGTCCATCTGAGGGGTCTGAGGGACCCTATATATTTTAAAGAAGTGTGAGGTCCTGCCCCACTGGGAACTTAGGTCACCTGTGAAGAGGTAGCCTGGAACTCAGGAAAGGTAAGTGCCCATGTATGCCCCACAAATAAGGAGGACTATGTAGGGGCCCACAGAGGCTCCCTAGTAAGGCCTTACTCAAGGCCAGAAAATCTGACCTTGCTTTACCCAGCAGGGCTGCATAATGGAATGATTTGGCCAGGGATGTGGTTACCAGATATTTTGAAGAGTCTACACTTGGCTGTATATTGCGCTTTGATCTTGAAAGGGAGAGGTCTTTAGCCTCTCCCCTTCATAGTGTATAAAGAGCCTATTAGACTAAATCTCAAGGTGACTGGGTATTGACCCAGGGCTCTCCCAAAGCCATCCTGTGTCTCTGTCTTTCTTGTCTTCTTCACCTATATTTCTATCTAATACTTCCTCATTCCTCTCTCCTCCCTCCAAAAACCCTTCAGCAGGTCAGAGAAAGACTCCGACAAGGTCCTACATATTGGAAGGAGATAACTGACTTCCAGAGTTTTCCTCTGACCACTGTATGTACTCTGTGGCATGCACACACACAATAAATAAACAAATAAATGAAAACAATTCAATAAAATAAAATGCAAGTTTTAGGGCAACTGTCAAAGGATGTGATTTACAGGTCACAGAGGCTAGTGTTTAGGTTGACATCATCCCTGGAGTTTGGCCTGAGAATCTCTAAATGGTGTGTGGGAACTACTCTAGCAGGTGTAACTGCATCTCTCCTAATTGAGTTTCTTTTCCATTCAGCCATTCTCCTTTCTGGTAAAGCTAAGAAGAAATCCTTTCTAGGTATGGTACCTAGGCTGCTAAGAGGTTTCGCTGCCTCAGATGAGACGGTTGGATTCTGTTCTGGAATCATTGAGCCAGGTATGTCTTTATTGTACAGGATCTACCTGGGGATGGATTTATCATAGGAAATTTCCTGTGAAAGTAGAATTGCAAGGTGAAAAGCAAAGGTGGATGGAGGAGTTGGGAAGGTCTGATGTAAGGGAAGGAGTGGAGAGAGTGAGTCTTGGTGAGTGAGCCCTTTACTTTCTCTTTCCAGGGCCACATTCAACAAGAAGGCAAGGTAAGTGAAGGGTTATGGGGCTATGAGAGTCGGACCTGCTCTCTCATGCTGAAAACTAAATAATAATAATAAAAAACCCACCCGATTGTCTTTGCCCAAGGACTTGAGATCTGGTCTTCAAAACAAGGTGTGGGGATGGAGGATAAAAAATGTCAGGGACACAGGGGAAATAAGGTCAAACACTAATTCTTGGGTGGGGCAATGTATTTTCTCTTTCTAGACTGGGAGATAAATTACATCTCTCCAATTGGTGAGTATGTGTCTGGTGGGGTTGTTGTGCAGATCCAGGTGATGCTCCTGTGCTCAGCCCTAGCCCTGGCTCTGCTTCCTGTGGGATGGGAAAGATCATGGAGGGCTGGTGTGGAGAAAGCATAGACTGGGAATGGGGCAGGAGGAGATGGCAGGAGAGACACAGTGTGTGTGTCCAGAGCCAAGTGAGCCTGAAGAAAGCTTGTGCTTCTCTTTCTAGGAAGGATAGAGGAACCCTTCCATCTAGGTGAGTTTTTGTTTTTTGTTTTTCTTTAGAAAACCTAGGCTTCTATCAGGAAACCACAGACTTTGAACTCAAATGAGAACTTTCTTTGGAACCCATAAAACTAAGGTCTGAGTTTACATTTTTAGTTAGTTCAACTCACAAATGAGCAACTGCCTGCTCCAATGTTCACTGAGGACTTCCCAGGAAGTAGGCATTACTCCAGCATGGACAATGTGAGATGATTGGATGAAAGTGCCCATGTCTTTGGAGCTTCCCCTATGGTTTCCTCTCACACTCACAGATCACCCGTAGGACACTTGGCAGAACCAGAATATCCTCCAGTGCATGCTGGGCTAGTTCTTCACAGATGGTGGAGATAGTTATTACTAAGTGTGGCTCTTACGTGCCAGGTGCCTGACAAACACAGACTCATTGACACCTCACCATGTCCCCATT
This sequence comes from Peromyscus nudipes, assembly GCA_902168325.1. NCBI lineage: Eukaryota > Metazoa > Chordata > Mammalia > Rodentia > Cricetidae > Peromyscus > Peromyscus nudipes. The sequence continues at coordinate 44,718 of CABHPH010156639.1, forward strand.
TATCACACATGGAAACTGATCCTGAAACACGGAGGACTGTCATCTCTGGAGTCTAACAGTACATTTCCTTCCTGACATATCCCAGACATGAACACTTGGTCATTTTTCTCCCACTTGTGATAATCAGTTTTCAGAATTTCCAACTCCACTCCCAGTACTGTATTCTCTCCTTCCAGAGTGCTGACACTGCTTGCTCTGTAGTTCTTTCTACCTTTATGATAGTTGCCTCACTGGGGCTCAGTCAGACATAAACGGAGAACTTTTAACCACGGGAAATGGTACTGAAGGGGAAGGGCTTAGCATCCCAGTAATATTTAATGAAGATTTGCTCTCACTCTCTGATTGGTGTTGCTGTCTATGAGCAGATTTCAAGCGCCTGGAAGATGAGGTTTCTGAGAAAACATGGGAACTGTCCATGCTTTCAAAGGATGTTCAAGATGTTGTGTTCTCTAGCCTCCTGCCCATGCTCAGTGACAGGGAGATTCTGTATGACCTGATAAACACGGTGAGAATTCCATAGCTGCCTAGAGATGATCAAACCTGTAAGGGTCAGTTTGGGTGATGGGGGTGCCAAGATAGATGAGGGAGGAGGGATGTATATGATGTCCAGGAGACTGAGAAAGATGTCAGAGATTGGGTATACTGACTCATGATCAATGATGAGGGCAAGAGAGTGTGACCCCTGAATTCTGCTAAGAATGCACCTGAGGGAGGCAGAAACTACATCCCACAGCTGCTTTTAACTCCTCTGGACAAAGGCATATCACACAACAATGGTTTTGAGCCAGATGTGGGAAGCTGAAGCTAGTTGCAGAAGGGTTGCAAGTTCAAGGCCTTTCTGAGCTACATAGCGAGTTCAAAGCTGGCATGGGCAACAGCCTGAGACCCTGTCACACAAAAGAGAAAAATGAAGGGAAAAAGGAGCCAGGCTGCAGCTTCATGGGAGATGACTCGTTCAGCATGTATAAAGTCATCCATCAACAGCACTGGGAATGCTGTTATTAAGAGAACACCTGTCTCCTCCAGCTGGAATTGGATCAGTTGGGGCATATGGATGGCCCAGGTGGTGTGATCCTAGATGTGCTGCGACAGGACTCAAGACCCCCATGGATTGACCTAAAGGACCTCATTCTTTATCTCCTTCAAGCCCTAATGGGTAAGAATGATTGG
>CABHPH010156640.1:0-36164 GCA_902168325.1 Peromyscus nudipes
AACATTGGCTGACATAAAGAAACGACGCAATTTTCACATTGCAGCTTTTCCAAATAGATAAAGTTGCCCCCTTAATGACTTTTGCTGTAGAACTTCCGTCATTTTCCTTAATTTTCATGTTTCCCTCTTTGCTTGCTTAGGACTCTGTGACCCTTCTTTTTACCCCTCACTAAACTCCCGGATAGACATTTTAATAAAACACCTCAACTCAAGAAAACGACAAAATTCCTTCCTTGCCTGCCAATGGAAATCTATTGCTTCAAGGAAAGAATGCGGTGGGGGCAAGCCGGCGGGAACTTGGACTCCTAGGCTGCACTTAAGTTACTGCAAGCTTGCACTAAAGCTTTTCCAGGCACAGCCTGTGGAAAAGCCTTAGTTGTGTTTTCTGGCTGATGAGCTTCTCAGAGTGTAGTCTCTATGCCCCAAGCCCACACATGGAACTGGTGGTTTCTTATTCAGAATGCCAGCATAAGGGTTTAGGGGACTTTACAGTGGTCCTCGAAGACACTGTTTGCTTTTGTTTTTGCAGCTGTGGATACCATTCGCTCATAATAAAGAACACAGAGGCAGCTCACGGGAGAACTGAAGTCACTGTATCTTGCTCCAAGAAATACTTTTGCAGAGTTTTAGTGTCAGTTTTCAGTTGCTTTACAGAGACTATCCATAGAGTTTCAAAAGTCTTAAGGAGTGGTTTGAAGACCTCATCGTTTTGCTGATGCACTCCAGAAGGGAACCCAGACGTGGGGAGCAAAGGGAGTCTCTGTTGAATATAAAATACTGAGTTTGTGTGTTCCAGAATCGTGAAGTCTACTTGTGAAATGACGGTTTAATGGGAGAAAGATGCTGCCCCGCTTCGCATGTCTGTCTGAAGGGAATTCACTTTCCCCACGGTCGTAAATTCCAGGTTGAGTGTTTGTTGTTAGAAGGACATAAAGACCTAACCGAAGGAGCCGGAAGGATGAAGCAGCACGAGCTGGAGGTTTTAGTATCTAAGCAACACTCGCACAGGGCTCTTTTAATAAGAACTGTGAACTTGAAGCTGAAGTCTGTGGGGAGCCGTAACGGGGAGGCGGGGTGTCTGACTGGAGACAGTCGGGTGTGGGCAAACAGGTGACAGCTCCTTCAATGGCACTAAGAAGGCGCGGTGACACCAATCGCCTTCCCGGCAGCCACAGCTCCATCTTCCCCACGTCCTGAATGGCCGGGGAACAGCTCTCAAAAGACATTTAGTCGAAGCACACAAGCCTAAGAAGGGAGAGAGAATGCTTGCAGTTTTGCTCTCTCTAACCTACTTCCCTCGAGTGGAATGGAAAGTTCCGTTCTGATTCTATCAAGAGTGATGGAATGCTTTGATTCCGGGCTCCTCTTCAGAATTCCTGTTGCCCTATCTATCATTTCTGGGACCGGGACCGGCGCTATAATTAGTTACGACGTGCTTTAATGTTCCTCAATCACATGGTGGAAACTAATGTCTGATATGTATGCCAATGGAAATCAAGTGCATGAAAGAGATGTGAACGTCTCAGAGGGAATTTTTGTTTTTCACAACAGGTCAATTTTCCGAGCTAAAGAAATAAAATACATACAGCATGAGTATTCTTGGCCACAGTTGTCACTGATGAGCCCATGATAAGAACTTAAGAATTATCTGTGGAGTGAGTGGGGTAACTAGAAATTACCACACATTCTAATTGCGGGTGTGATGCAAACAGAATTTAAATATGAAACTCTGCTTCTTAAGTGAAACATGCACCCCCACCCCCAAAAATCTGCCACCTAGGAAATGTCTTGCTTTTGTAGTGAACTCTGAGAGATCAAACTCTCTTCTTTTTACTATAAAAGGGGCTTGTCAACTGACTCTCTAGAATGTGGGAAATAATTACTTTCAAAGCAACATATTCAATTTAGTAAGACTGACAGCACTAGAATATTGTGAAGAAACTAATCCGGTGTGAGGTTAGATTCCTAGGTGTTCCCCAGCAGCTCCCTGCAGGGCACACTGGGTATGTGTACGGCAGGGTGCTGGTTGTGGAATCGGCAGAAGTGTCTGGATTCCCTTCAAAGGTGGAGAACACAAGCTGTTTTTCTAGGCAGGAGCAACCCTGGAGCAGGACACAACTTTCTAACTCGTGAGCTGCATGCTGAAGTCATTATGTAGATAACTTCAAAACCAGTAGATCTTAGGAGATGGTTTTCAGTATCGTGTTGATGCAATCCATTCAGAAATTTCTGGAAATTTCACATTATCTTCTTCTAGTTGGACTAGTTGGAGTAGATTAAGTCACAAGAGGCAAAGCTGTTGGGTAGCTCTCCAAAGCCACCTGACTTTAGGTGCCTTCTCAGCATTTATACACCAGCACTTATGACCATCCAACCCATCTACCCAGGTGCTCTTTCCTGTCACCAGGCCTTCCTGTGTGATATTCCCTTTTATTAGAGTACTCCATGACCCTGGTAATTTACTGCAATGTGAAGGACTCTTTAGATCTTTAAAAATATGTCTTTTCAAACTTCCTAAGTGATCTTGTATTGTAGCTGTATTTCATATTTGGAACATTAGTATCTAAGTCTCTTTTTGAGACTATATGTGCCACAATGGGTAAAGTTGATGTTTGTTTTGACTTCTCATTGTATCCCTGACATTATATTTAAAGTCAGGCCCCTACAAAAAGGAGGAGGAAGTGATTAACCTTTCCCCTAAGCCAATAGAGCATAATTCCACTAGCATAACAGCTAACCCTGACGGAAGCTAGTATGACAGCTACAGAAGGTGTCCCAGTCATTGGAACTATACATATAAAGGAATAAAAGCAAGTATAAGATGTATCTGGAAGTCAGGCTCAATGTGGAAGAAGAACTGAGTGGAAGTGGACTTAGAAGGCAGAGCAGGACCAGATTGTTTCAAGTTTGGGGTCTGTTAAGGAGTTTGAACGTTTTCTAGGCAGTGAGGAGCCTTTGGAAGACTATCAGGCGGCAGAGTAACAATCCCATCTGTGTTTCAGATATAACTTTGGCAGTAATGTGGCAAGCAGTAGAACTAAAAATAGGAATGTGAGTAATGTGCTCATCGCTTTTCCCCTATTTGCACAGTAACCCATTTTTTTTTTTTTTGGTCTTGACACACATCCTTTTTGTGTGAGAAAATCCGTAGGCCTAAAGCAGCAGCTACTTCTCCTGTCTGAATGTCTGAATGGGAGTTTTGCTATAATGAAAAAGGGGAAAGTGTCTACTGCATTATGCCATATGTCAATAAGTGTCATATTCATTATTGTGAAATACTTTTAACAGAAGCAGTTGACTTTATACATGGAATTGTAAAATTCAGACATTCTTAGAAAAAACTTTATCAAACAGTACAGCTAAGTAGTATAGAAAATCCAGGTTACAGACTATCAACAAAGCCACAGGTCAGCAGGACGAGTCAACTAATTCAGGGGAAAATGACCATCAAATTCTTAAAAATAACAAGTGTGGACACCAGTAATTTAACTTGATAAGATTAGACACCTTGCAAAATGACATCATCTAGAAGTGAGGGGCATGGTGACATGTATTAAGACCCAACTATGTGTCAGGTGTTATTCAACATGAGTAGCCTGTATGATGCTCATAGCTTTATGGGCTACTGTCATCCACCCTATTTTACACATGAAAGTGGGCATGCAAGGAGAATAGCTTCCCTAGTGCTTCATAAGGAATAGTGATAGACATGGAGTCAAGCCAGGCAGTCTAGCTCCAAGCACTCCTGGTGTTATTCTTTTTAGTGAAAGAGAAAATATCAATGAAATCAAGTTTTTATTTGACTGCTACAAAAAAATTGCATAGGATTTTGCTTAGTAGAGAATTTATTAAAACCGCATTTTGATGGTGATGACTTTAGAAACTGGCTCAGTGTTGTTATATGGCCTGGGTGGTCAAAGAGCCAAGGAAATACAGGTCCTTACAATTTCTAACTCAACCTGCCTGTAGAGGCTGCAGGTAGCACTGAGCTTCCTTCTATGCCAGGTGTTGTCTCAGAGTTGATGATGTCACCACTGAAAATGTACTTTTGTGGGAAAGGTGCTCAGGTTTTCCTTTTCTGGTACTTCACTCCTAGAACGTGTGCCGTTCAGTAAAAGCAGAGGCAAGTCTCTGCTTCCTGGCGCCTCACTTCCAGCTACTTCTCTGCAGTAACGGATATGGGATCCACCTGAGCTGGGTTTTATATAATGTTCTTGCCTGGTGCTGGCTCTCCAAGTCTATTCTTGTAAAGATCCTGCCAACTCTTGATGGGTTTGACATGGTAATGTTCAGTTATTGTAATAAAATAAGAGATATATGAATGCTAAGAAGCATGAACTGTTCTGATAAAGCCCATAAAAGTTCAAGAGCGAGAAGATTTGAAACAGTTACGTATTAATAACAGTAATTTGGACAGTATCATCAAATGAGATGCTCTCTTTATCGTGACAGCCTAATTTGGTGCCTGACTTCATTGACTGAGGAGAGTGTCACCTGCAGAAATCAACTGAGTCTATATGGGTACACTGTATTCTTAAGTCATTGACTTTAAAGACCTCAGACATTTTGTGGTTCATGCCTGTCCCCTGCTCTTCCTCAGTTCCCATCTCCAGATGACAGGAACGTGGTGACTGCGGCCACTCTGGGGTTTGTGAACTCCAGTCGCTCTGACATGAATGAATAACGTGGGCCTTTCTCTCTCCTTTCTCTCCTCTTTTTGGAGCCACCCGTAATCCCTGCTATCTATTATTTTTCTGCTTTTAGCAGAGATTAGGGTTTGGGAAATCATGTCCCTACTGTGAGGAAAACCACAATTCATTTGACCCGAGTCTCCTCAGGCAGTTCAGGAACGTGGGCTCTACCCTGCCCTCTGCTGGCACACTTCCTCTCAACCAAGTCTATTTAATTCTTAGGACCAAATTCCTTGTTCACTTTTGTGCTTGGGGCCGTAAGTGATAGGAAACATAGTTAAGTTAGATCCACTTGTAGTTATAATTTTTTTCCTTTGGTTTCTTTTGGCTCTGTCCCTCACATGTTAACCTCTTTTTTTTGTCCTGGCTGAAGTGTCAGCTGACTGATGCACCTTAAGTTGTCACTTCAAAACACCCTATTATCCAGGACAGGAGAAGGTTCCTTCTGTTTTGGACGTCAAGTAAAGTCCTGCAGATGCCACCGATGCAGAGGACAACTGTGGTCAGGAGAAGGATATCACACCCAGAAAACTTTGGACTTGTGCCCAGAGGTGGGGATGGGCCAGCTCCCCCAGACTGACTGCTACTTAATGAACAGTGGGTACAAAGGATGTGGAACAGGCCTAGGCTTCAAGGTTATCTCAGAACAAAACCCCATAGAGAAGTAAAATAGTCATTGACGGTCAACCTATTAAGTGTTTTATAGGCACTCTGCCCTATTTGAGGATTCGGTCTTGTCTGACCCTTTAGCCAATCATAATGCATAGTATCACAATTGGCAAGCCTGAGTATTTGCTCACTTCTGGCCAGAAATTAGAAACTCTATAACTGATATTTCTTTCTAGGCCACATGCATTGGGGAAGAACAGGTTTCCACTGGGAAAGGGGAGATTAGTGGGTACAAATAGTACATTTTTTTGCTCTTCAACAAAGATTTGACCTTCCCCAGCAACACTGGAAATGATACATGTGATTCATTTCTAAATGTATCTAACAGTTTATATTACTTAGATATTAGCTTACCAAGTACAAACAATGAATCATTTTATGATATATGCTTCCTAAGATACGTAAAAATTTCAGCTCTTAGGGCAATGTTCTCCCATGTCGCTCTCTTCCACAGCGTATAAACAAAGCATTCCTTAAGTGATGGAGACACTGGGTTACCATGTCTTCCTTTAAAGTCCCTTGTTGCTCGGAAGAAATATGAGTACCAAGAAATCTCCCATTAGTCACACTCCAAGATCCTAGCTGAGTGCTTTGGGGTAAAGCCTAAAGACTATTTTTTTTTTCTGTCTCAGGTAATCATCACAGTATTAGCTGCTATTGGAAACTATTGAGAAAAAGCACTCTTTTCTCCTCGGCAACACATTCGTAGTCCAGAACACAGGCAGGAACACTGCCCTGCTCAGCCAGCAACATTAACATGCCATTTGATGACACTTGGACCAACGATGGAAGATACTTAGATCTAATTTGACAGTAGCCAGAGTTTTCTAGCATTCACACAGGGCTACTCTGGCTTTTAGTGGCATCAGAACTAGAGGACCCTGGAGAGGGTCTACACGTTTCTGGCCAGGTTTACTCACATCTACATCCCCTTTCTAGACCTTTGTCCAGGAAGAAATATGAGACTGTCATGAAGTTGTTGTTTCACTTTGTTGAAGAACGAGGGTCACTTGCTTTCTACGTTTCTAAAGAAGAGTCCTCTTCCCTCCAGGTCCCACAAGGCACACTCGGGTGATGGGATGTCACGATGGAGCCATACTTTCTGTCCCACCAAGAGAAGTAAAGAGGTCACGGCAAGTCCTGCTTCATGTTCCGGTGTCGCCCAAGGAGGTGTGCTTCCACGAAAGCAAGCTGGCACACCACGGGTGACCCCACTATCACCACCACAGAGTGTCAGGCAGTTCTTAGGCTCAGCACCCTCTCAACGGCTGGAAGAACTCCACCTTCCTGGACACAGCAGCACAGGAGGAGAGGGCCAGTGACAGGTCAACACTATCCAATGGGAATACAACAGGAGCCACGGTCATTTGTTCTAACGACCACGTTAAACAAGGTAGCAAATATTCTTGGCATTGAATGTGGCAGAGTTCAAAGGACAGTGTAGTGTTCGACTCCCTCCTTCATTGAGAATTGTGGGTTTTCCTTCATTTTATTTAAATAAAGGGGAAAAAGACAGGAAGTTCTGGTCTGAGGAAGTCAAGGCACTGTCAGGTGCCATCCAAGCCCCTGGAGCAGAGGAGGCAGAGAGCAGAGCTGACTGAGCCTTGCTCCTACCCTTTGGTGAGGGCAGAGTTGACTGAACCTTGACCCTCCCTTTGGTCAGGGCACTGTAAGGTTGTTTCACTGATTAGATGAAAGTACTAAGAGTTAACACTATGAAACTCTGTCCTACAAATACATCTGAGATGTGAGAGACCAATAGTGTGTGTCTGTAATAGCAGGAAGTGGTCAACTAAAAAACACCCATTGTCAACTCAACTGCCATTGACAACTGTGGTTTAAGATTTCAAATCTACACATTCAAGAAGACCCAGTATCTCTCCACAGTTGAGTAAAACAAACACAGCACACACACATACACACACACACACACACACACACACCACCACCACCACCACCACCACAACCACCACCACCATCGCCACCACCACCACCACCACCAAGCAAACAAACAAATACCATGCCCCCCCTTCAGTCTCTTAGTAAGCCTAGGTAAGTCTATTGTGCTTGTTCGGAGGTAAATCAAATGTCTAGGCTTGTACTGAACAGTTTACCCAACTAAAAAAATGGTGAGAGTTAACAGCAATGTAAGCTAAACTGAAGTATTGAGTTTGGTGCTGATCCAAACCCTAGAGCTTGGAACATGCTTAGGTTAGAGGTCATGGATATATTCTTAATGGTCACTAAAAATGAGCAGAACTAATGAACTTCTGCCTTTATTGAAGAAATGATGGTGACAGTATTATATTCTTCCCCCCAAATCACACAAAATCTCTAGAATGATTTGTCTATTCAGGGACAATGTTGAAATGAATTATGCTTAAGCATTCTTGCTGACGTATGAGTGAACGGAATGAAATCCAGTGCTGAGACTTTACATGGTCAACTATCTCGTTTCTGTTTTAGTTGTGGTATAGTATAGCAAGGCATGGTTTGGAAAATTTGGAGGAATAACAGATCTGTAGCAAATACCAACAAAGTCAACGATACACCATTATTTTGAATTTCTCAGGTTCAGTGAGTGGAGCTTTAGCCAAGGCTATGGAAGTGCCCATATAATCATAAACAACACCATTCCTGAAAGCTGGGGAGCAGCTACTGGGTTTAAAACGTGTTCAGACAAGAGCCAACATGGCGGCTCCCTGTGTGTCCTGTGGTCGAGCTCTTTCCCCTCCGCTCTCTCACGCTGTTAGGGTTAGTCTATGCCAGAGGCCTGGGTACTGGACAACCTCGACAGCTGACTGGCAGGCGGGTCCCAGGTCCCAGCTATTAAAGCTAATTCATACCACAGTTGTAACAACAAAGAAAAATGTCCAAGTCTCAAGACAGGCATCGTATACAGAGGATTTTTATTAAAAAAGCAGGTTGAAGACTTCAACATAGGGAAGAGGCACTTAGCCAACACGGTGGGAGAAGATCCAGAAACATTTACCGAAGAGGATGTTGACAGAGTTATTGCTTACCTTTTTCCAAGTGGTTTGTTTGAGAAGCAAGCCAGGCCAATGATGAAGCATCCTGAACAGATTTTTCCAAAACAAAGAGCAATCCAGCAGGGAGAAGGGGAGAAGATGGCCGTCCATTTCATTTTCTCATTATACTGGCAAACAGTCATACTATTCATTAATGCACAAAGTGTATGGAAAGAGCCTCCAGCTAGAAACACACAGAAGTCCACGTTCAGAAAAAACTGAGTCCAGAGACCCGATTGGCAGCAGATGGCTGATTAAAACTGTCAGATCAAGATGATGTGCAGTTCATCTGACTGCTGGAAAAGTTATTGACATTGCCATATGGGCCCGCCAAAGAAGAATTTGTGCAGAGGTTCCGCAAAAGTGTAACTATTCAATCAAATAAGCGGGTGATTGAACTGGTGCAGTATGACGAGCAAGGCATGGCTTTCAGCACCAGCCAAGGCAGGAGAAAGAGCGCCACAGCACGGACGCACGGAAGTGGGAAGATCCATGTGAAGGGAGTTGATTACCTGTTTTACTTTCCCATCACACAGGACAGAGAACAGTTGATGTTCCCTTTCCACTTCCTGGACCGGCTGAAAAACGCGATGTAACCTGCACAGTCTCCGGCGGTAGGCGATCGGTGCAGGCAGGAGTCATACGCCTGGCAATGGCCAAAGCTTTATGCAGTTTCATCACTGAGGACGAGGTTGAGTGCATGAGACAAGCTGGACCCACGGGTCAGAGAGCGGAAGAAGCCAGGTCAGGAGGGTGCCCAAAGAAAGTTCACCTGGAAGAAGCGCTAACTAAGGCGTTCATAGGCTAGCGAGGAGCACCTGTGCTATATACCTGGCTCGGGGTAGACGTGGTCATGTACTCTGACCAAGGGCAGACAGCATATTTAGACATTGTTTTGGGGTTTGAGTAATGACATGACTTATTTTTAAGGGCGAGTTTGTTGTAATTACGATTAAAAATAATATAAAAACAAACAAACAAACAAACAAACAAACCATGTTCAGGCACTAGGGGGCACCCACCACTCCCACCCTTCTCCAAGGCCCAGATCTGCTGTGGTTGAGGGATCTGTGGCCTGAGGTGGGGTGTGGGGGCCCAAATTACTCAGAGTCTGAGAATCTGAACTTGCTTTCCCCAGCAGGGCTGCATAAGGAGATGGTTTGGCCATGGGCGTGTTTACCAGGTGTTTGGAAGGTTCTACACTTGACTGTATGATGTGTTTTGATCTTGTTGGGGGGGGTCTTTTGCCCTGCCCCTTGGCATATTATAAAAAGGCCTTTTGAATAAACTTTGAGGTGACTGGGTATTGACCCAAGGCTCCCGAAGCTATCATGTGTCTCTGTCTTTCTTATCATCTCTATCTTTCTACCTGATAGTTCCTAATTCCTCTCTCCTCCACCCAAGAACCCTTCGATAGGTGGAGCAGGTCGGAGCTGGACTTCCACAGGTCCCCACAGTGAGCCTTTCTTTTTTCCCATTACAGGTTTTGACACAGACTGGTGTGTCTATGAGACACAGTACCAGCTTTGATCAATAAAAAACAAACAAACAAAAAAAAACTATCATTCATTCCTCTCTCTATTTATTAAATACTTAAAGTGGTTGAGGAGCCATGTGAGGTGCCAGAGGACCAAAGATGAATAAGAGTGCACACAGCTCAGAGTTAAAGACAAAATATGACCGGGTCATAATTATGAAAGACTCTGAGCATTTCCGCTGGACAGTGCTGTGCTCCTACTATAGGCATTAAAGTTTATGGTCGCCTCTTCAGAACCCAACTGGAGAACTCCACTGTTCATATATTTCTGTAGCTGACAATTGAAAGAGGAAGAGTAGTAGGAAGTTGCGCCCAGACACGGGGAGACATACTTTTCAGAGACAGTGGGCATTGTAGAGTGAGGCAGGCTTGGCACAGCTCTGGGCATCCAGGTCACATTGGAAGACAATGAGAATCAGGATGGTCAATCCTGGTAAAGGACAGGGGGACAGGAAAGTACCTGCTTTACTTCACAGTTTTAACTAAGGTTGCCCAGGCTCAGCCTCTTTGTTTGGTTCCCACATACTATTCAAGCACAACGAAATGCTGAACAGAGCCAGGGAACAGGTTTTGTAGAGAGCAGTGGCGGAATACTCATTAATATGCATGACCAGCACTGTGATGAATATGCTGTACTCAGGGTCGTCCAGGTTGGCCTAGAACAAGAGGAACCAGGGCACAGTTCATTACTCTGAAGACTGGTAATTAAAAGAAAAAGATGACACATTCATCTTGCCTCTCTGCTATAGACTGTTATTTTCAGGAGGATCAAATGGCGTTGGCAGATAAGGGAGCGCTACCAAATGCAGAAGGAATTATAGAATGGGAGAAGAGGATGCTGTCCAGGTGCCAGGGAAACATTCAGTGCAGGTGATGCCCACCGACAGATGGTTAAACTGCTGGGCAAAACGCTGCTGGGGAACTGAACTCTGATAAATGTTTTCACTAGAGGGGAGAAAAGGCCAGGAGGAGGGCCTCCTCCTCCTGACAGGATGCACAGGATGCTCACAGTGCTGCCTATCAGGCATTTTGTAAAACTACCAAGTGAGTCTACTGCAGGGTACGTTGCCAAGCCAGACAAATTAGCATTTTGACACAAAGTGAGGTGTACATGGATGAGGGACTCTGCCAATGAAGAAAACAGCCATTTCTGAGAAAGCTAAAATTAGCATTTTAATAATTTCATTTCCAAAAAGTGCTACAAAATACAACCTTTTACCAAGGACACCCAATTTTGCTACATATATATATACATATACATATATATACATATATATATAATTTTAACAGGCTCTGTGGTTAGAAGGTTGTAAACCTTTTGCATGTTTGATGTTAAGTATTTTGGGAATACACAATAGCTCTTCTTTACATATATAAGATTCTCTGTGAGTTGCATCCATTTTGCAGACTTTATGGTCTATTATTTTGCTGGAGACACTTTGAGTGATTTATTCAGAACTGTGTTGGTACTTCACTGACCTCACCATTTTTTGTTTTCCATTCACAACCATTAGACCAGACCAGAATAATAACATTTGCAAATAGACATCTTAAAAATATATAATTTTTAGTAGCCTTGCCATACTTCTATTTTAAGAACCATAGTTGAGGTTGGCAGGCAAGCAATGGACTGTCCTGAAATTCCTTTGGGAATTTCAGCTTCCTGCTCAGCTGTGGGTAGAAGAGAGAGGGGGGGATTTCATAGCCATATTGAGGAGTAAGGAACCTGCCTTGGGGGTAATGAAAAGTCACGGAAGGACCTCAAGCACAGGGGTGATGGAGTCAAGTGGTGGAATGCCCTTTGATTTTCTCTGTTATGCTTTCCCTGTAACAAGGTTGGCACTGGGATCCTTTGGTTCTTCTTGCCTCAGGGTGTTCGTGAGAATGGAAGCTGCTAATGAGCGCAGACATTTCTAGGCTTTGTAGAAGCTAAGGTTGTGGAAGAAAAGACGTCTGCCTTTAAGGGGAGGAAAGAGCCTGAGGGGTTGCTGAGGAAGGGAGTAACTTTCCCAAGTCTGAGAAGGTCTTTGGTCAAGGGTTTCAGGGAGTAGCGGGTGCACACCTTTTCAGACTCTGCTGGTGGTTGACGTTATTGATTGCACTTGTGGAGAGGGAGTGGGGGACACTCCAGGCGAGGCTGACTGGACAGAAGGCTCCCAGATGCTCTCATGTTCTGGAATTGGGGACTTCCGTCTCTGATGAACGGAAGGGCTTGGCACCTGCTGTTTCAGTTGTGAGTTCTGATTGACTGAAGACCTAACAAGCAGCAGGAAGGGGCAGCCACACTCATGACTGGGACTGAATTTCTTCATGGCATGGATGAGTATAGGCTCTGCTGGACACTTCGGCATATTTAAAGATGGAGCTCCTTTCTGACTATAAATTCACCTGGAAGTAGTCAGTGATAGGATTTGACTGTCTCTTCTGACCCTAACGTTGAAATTTAATTGTCATTTTAACAGTCTGAAAAGGGAGGACCTTTAGGAGGTACTGAAATCCTGAGAACACTCTGTCAATGGATTAATGCCCTCATGACAAGACTGGTTCACCTCATTTCCGCTCCTACCTGTGATCTTGATGCACTTCTACTATTTGGGATGTAGCAAGAAAGAACTCTCCAGAAAGCCCATAGATCTAAAACTTCCAACATTCAAAATCATCTCCTCCAACTTTTATTATTTAAAATTTATCTAGTCTGCAACACTGTGTTATAGCAACAGAAAATAACCTAAACCAGATCTGTGTTTGATGAAGAGTGTTATGACTGTAGTGTGGCTTGGAGAAGGGTTAGACAAGTTACCGGGAAGCTGAAATAATCCTGTTCTTGTCAAAGACTTTTGGCATTTTTATTTTAATAGTATACATTAAACATTAAAGACATGATTATGTGTCAGATGACATTCCCAACCCTCTGTTCTGTCTTTTAATATTAATATTGGTAAGTTTGTGTTGATAACATCAGTCTCATAAAATGTCTTAGACTTTATTTATGGAGACAGAAGTCTACAGTATAACACAACTCATGCTTCTTTCAGGAACTATGCTGTCTTTTATTTAGTGGCTTAAAGAGTTATGAATAAAAACGTCCTGCTATATGAAGGAAATCAAATAAAGACTTGTTGAAAGGAGAAACATCAGACAAGAGTGAGTTGGTGGTCCTTTCACACACAAACAAGAAGACAAACACCAGCCAAGGACAATGAACCCTGTGCTTTGATGTTCTCTTTTCAATGTCTGACCTCTGTCCCTGAACAACCAGTGTAGACAGCCACTCATGAGGTATGGCCGATGTCCCAGTAGACACAGTCCATCCCAAGGATTCTCTGGCTTCCATCGGGTCTTGCATTTATCATGAAATTGGAGCCAGTTGACTTTGATGGAGATGCTGTCTTCTTTCTCCAGAGAAGGTGTCTGTGGCCTTGCAGTGTCTGTGTGTGTGTGAGACTCAGGGTTCCTTCTCCAGCTCTCCATGCAAAGTTGTCGCTTCTAGACCATTCCATATCCCTCTCCCTCCCCAAATACATCCTCTTCTCAGGTAGTTAAAGCTGGGTTCAGCACGCACTGTAGGGTTTTTTGGTTTTCCTCTTCCCTTTGTTCCTCACCTGACTTCACCTTTGGTGGTCCTGAACTGTCATTTGACTGCTTAGCATCATATCGCCTAAAACATTTGACCTTCCCAGCTAATCCTCCCACTCATCTTGAATCACCTACTGCCAGGGTGACTATTTGGATACTGTTACTCTCAACTGTATATTCTCATGTAGCTCACACAGACCCCAAACTCCTATGTCCCCTAAGATGACCTTGAACTCCTGATCCTTCTTGCCTGTCTATCTCCCAAGTGTTTGAATTAAAGTCATGGGTTGTCACACCTGGTCACTTCAAGAATATTGAATATCATCATTCTTTGGTTATAGCTCATTCTGGGTTCTTTGTCTCCTATTCTTTTCTCGGACTTTTTCACACTTCCTCGTCCCTTGAATCCTATAGATGTCCTGCTCTATCACCCTGTCCCTCTTATCTTTAATCCTCTCCTTCATCCACAATATGGCCCAAAGTTCGTGGCAAGCCAAAGCCAGGAGCTTCCATGTTTATGTCCAGACGTGACTTTCAGTATCAGTGCTGATCCTTGATGGCTGTGTGTTATTTGTGCCAGCCCAGGTCTCAGTTAGAAAGAGGGAGCACAGAAATGAGAATAATCAGAGACTGGCTTCACAGAGGGACTGTGTGCAAAGGTGAGAGCAGTCTTTGAGTAGACTACAAGGCCAATGTCGTATTGGCTCCTTAGGAAGCAGGAGGGCAGAGAGGCCTAAGTAGATGTCTGTTGGGAGGAATTGTGGGCACTTTGCAAGTTTGACCTTGCATAGTGACATGGATCATAGATCTCTTCAGGGCCACTCATTGCTCTAACTCTACTGAAATGCACAGGACAATGTAGTTATTGATGTCCTACCCACTGGACAGTCTCCCAGTGCTGGAACGGAATAGCACGCAACAGAAGTAGGGTGTCCAAGGGAAGTTCTCAACAATGTCATGACCTTTCTTAGCTTCACTTTCTTCAAACTAAATTCAAACTCAAAAACCAAATTGAATGGAATTTGCCTTAATTCTCTATAATGACTTAATATCTGACTTTACCTCTATTTTATTTTTGGTACAGACATCCATTCTTCTTTTGAGTATTTTTTTTCCCTATCAGTCAAATTTGAAACGTCAATTTGAGTCTCCAAGTGCTTGGAAGAGAGTCTCTGGCCTGTCAAGATACCTTCAGAGAGCTCCAGAGTTGCAAATCCATGAGTCATCATGCAGGGATGGGCTTTTCAGTGAGGCAGCTGCCTTGGAATCCATATTGATGTACAGAACGCCACTAAACTCACTGGTCCTCCAAATTAGACTTGGGTGGGGTGGTTCCTTTGCTCTCTTGTTGGTCTCCCTTCTGAGGTAAATAGATATCTGGTCACATTTCCTCAGGAAACGTAATTTAAAACTGGATGGCCCTCTCTGTCACTCTGGCACACACTGACTATGCAAGTAGTCCTTTGGTGACCCTCACTGGCACCCTGTCGCTTAGCCAAGACTTGTATGGGGGTTTGAATAAGAATGCCCCCCAGAGAGTCATGGACTTGAATACTTAGGGAGCGGCATTAGGAGGTGTGGCCTTGATGGAATAGATGTGTCCTTGTTGGAGGAAGTGTGTCACTAGGGGTGGGCTTGGAGGTTGTCAGTGCTCAAGCCAGGCCCAGTGTCTCTCTTCCTGCTGCCTGCTTATCTGGATGTAGAACTCCCTCCTGCCTCTCCAGCAGCATGTCCGCTTTCATGGCGCCATGCTTCCCTCCATGATGGTAATGGACTAAACCTCTGGAATTGTAAGCGGCTCCCAGTTAAATGTTTTCCTTGGTAAGAGTTTCTGTGGTCATGGTGTCTCTTCACAGCAGTAGAACATTGACAAAGACAACTTGCTATGAGCCTGATTCACGAGTCCTCAGGAAATTTGTACTGTGACTTGTCACTAGGGTTTGTGACCCCTTACCAGGAATGCAAGACCCAACATGCCTACTGCCACCCACCTTACTCTGCATTGCTAGGAGACATACTGGCTTCCCTCTTGAGACACCACCAGCAACAAACGCTTTCCAAGGAGCTTACCAAAGTCCCAGGACATCATGTAGAGATATGTCTCCCATTACAAGGCACCATTACAAATTCTGGGGCTCACTTTTTGCAAAGCGTTCTGTTTTGAGGCCTTACAAATGTAGGGACTCACTCCCCTCAAAGCATGTAATCCCCAGGGTTCCACCTATAAAGTACGGCTCTAAATGGCATCCTTACAGGGCATTTTAGGTGCACCTTGTCTTGCTGGGATAGGGCAGGACATGACCCCTAAGCTATTTCCTCCCCCCATCTGAAAGTCCTACTCCTGAGCATGAGGAGACTTCATCTGTGGAGGCCAGATGCTCTGGCTTTTCTCTAGTTCCCTTCCAATCTTCTGTCACGGCAGGAACTCAGGCCTAACATCCTTTAATGCTTGGCCCTTTAAGTTCCAATGTACTGGAGCTCATAACTCACGAGTGCTGGCTTGCCTAATCATTGTGTTTTCTTTTGAGAAGAGCAGCCATACCAGGGGGAAAAAAGGACTGAGACATGGGAGGTGGGGACCACAGTGAGCTCTTCATGGTATGAACAGCTAATTTAGATCTTGTAGACCCCAAACCATGATAAACTGAATGGGTATTATGCTCTGTATTGTCACTTACATAAATGAAGAGGTTAATCAATCAAGTGAATTAACATAGTTACCCAATCCATGAGTTAATGGAGATCCAGATGAAAGATTGGCAATCCAGCTGCCAGCCGGCCCAGGCCATTCTGAGTAGAGTTCCATGCAGGCTGTTGAGGCAGTCTGAGGAGACAGAGCCCTGCTGATGTTGATTAAAGCATCACACTATAGAGCCTTGGAGTCCTCTCAAAAGAAGGATTCCTGTGGGAGAGAATGGGGCCAAATCCGCAAATGAGAAAACATTTCATTAATATAATCCTTGGGATCCGTAGAATGTCTGGATTGTTAGGGAGGCCAAAAGCCAAGCTACCGAGAGAGTTCTCACATTGAGAAATGAGTCATTTCAGGCTGTCCTACCTCATTTGCCATAGTGTATGACAAAGTTGTTCCTGACTCACAGCCGAAAGTCTGTTTCCATTTCCCCCACGTGTTTCCAAAGCACTTGGAGGTGAAAGTGGAAAGTGTTTTAACAGAATGCATCTGCAAATGATAAATCGGGGAGGAATTATAAATAGTTACGAGATGTTTTTAAAATGCAACTTGATCTTGATAAATGAGGGACATAGACTGAAATTGGTGAAGGGAAATTTCATAGGGCAGCTCCTATAGGAAGAAAAGAAAACACAGTATTCAACTGGGTACGATCAACTACCCCAAACACCGCCAAGCCTGCTTTGGGGGCCCAGCAGTCAGCTTGGTGACTCTGAATCATGTTAAGATGACAATAGCTGTATAGTTTCACACAGATAGAAATATTACAACGAACAAAACCTTAGAAAGGTCATTTCATCGTTTCTATGAGAATGCAAAGTGAAGCAAGAACAGCAGATTTGGGGGATAAAGTAGCCCCCAAACAGCTCACAGTGATGAACTGAATAGTCTCTGGTGCCCAGAAAGAGGCTGGAGGAAAGACAAGGTCTGGGGGTGATGGTCTATTCCTGGGTCTGTCTATAACAGCACCCCAAACTGCCTTAGAGAGGGAATTCTGTCTTTGCCTTTGGCTCTGACTTTCTGGCCTCTGTCTCAAATGTTAAATGTGAGCTAGATGATCAGCATTAGGTGGCATGTGACTGTTCTCAATCCTTGAAGAATTGACCTGATTTCCCTCCCACAGTCTTACCCTGACCATGAGCCTCAGGTACACAGACCCAGATTAATCACAAGGGTGATGTGTAACATAAGGCAGTACCAGAAAAGACCCATGTGGGGCTCTTTTAATGTTTTTAAGCTAATAAGCATCTGTAAAACTGCAACTCTCAACGCAAGTCTGGAATTTGAAACAATCTCCTTCTTAATCCCAGCTTGCTGATTTTCCTGTTTCTCAGTCACCCTGAGTCTGTGGCCGTGGGTCACATCGGGTGACATGGAATATCCAACCTTCAAACTTCCATGTTCATCATGTCACCCCCCCTCCAGGTTTGGATAGTTCTATTGTACCTATTTAGTATCCTGGAAGGGATATTTTCAACTTTATCTCTAGTTGTTGTTTGGGGTTAACTTTTTTCATATGGTGGCCACGTCAACCTATAATTTTGTGTGCCACTGTAGTTGATTCATTTTCAGTCCTGCATAGTACTCTACTGGCTCACTATTCCACAGTGCATTCATTTTCTCTCCTCTTGATTGATCCATGTGTTGTTTCTAGGTTTTTGCTGCTGTAGATGGTGTAACTATGAACATTAAGGTAGATGTGTTTACTAGAAAAAATATGAATCATTTCTATTACTATTTAAACCTGCCCTTATGTTTCTTATACTGAATTAGCCATTTCTACCCTCACTCCACGTCCTGCAGTTATAACTTAGATGTCTCTGGCCTCTTTTCTTCCGAATATCGAGTCTGCTCTCTCTTTCTTTTCCCTCTCTTTCCTTTCTCTCTTTGTCTCTGTATCTCTCCCGTCTTTCTTTCTCTGTCTCTGTCTTTCTTCCTCTCTCTCTTACTATATTTCCTTACCTGCTTCTTCTCTTCAGTTGGACCTCTCTTGGCTTCTGTACCGACCAAGATCACCCAAAGTCCATTTGCTAAGGTCATCAATGATCTCCATGTTAAGTAAGACCCTACTTCTTGGTGAGCATGCGCATTTCCTGTGGTCTCCACACTGCGGCCTTCTGAGTTCCCACTCTCCTTACTGACGGTCTTTCAACTTTCTTCCTCTACTTTCTACCCAGTTAACTAGTAGAATCCGTCAGGGGTCAGCTCTAGAGCCACTCTTCCTCCCTGCTACTCCCCCACCTGTGGCCTTGTTGATACTGCGGTCTCAACGTAATTCTCAGTAGCACTGAGAACGGTCCCAGTCTGGATGATAAGGTGGGGCTTTTTCTTTGTTAAAGCCTCCTACAGTCAGCTTTCTGTGAACATTTAACACACACTTCAAACTACACAGACCTCAAATGGACCTTTTTTCTTTTGAAGCTCCCCCATGTCTCCATCTCAGTAAATGGCACCCCCATTCACTTGTTTGCTTGGTCTCTGTACCCTCAAGATCTCTCTCTCTTTCTGTATAGCACAATAAACAACTGTGAATTCATGCTTCAAAACATAGGCATGGGCTGTACAATAATCCCTAATCTCCATCTTAGTGCCAGGTCACTGCCTGTCACTCTGTCACCTGCATCTGTGACCCTCCCTCCTCCCCTATCCCCGACTTCCCTCATTTCTCTTTCTCGTGGTCTGTTTTGTGATTTCAGTGTCTTCCTTCTTTCTTTTGTGTGGGTGCATGTGTTTACCTGTATATGTGGTGGCTGGAGTTGAGTGTCTTCCTCAATCTCTCTGTCTTCTCTATTTGAGACAGTCTCTCACTGACCCTGAAGCTCACTGATCAGCTACGCTGACTGGTCTGGTGAGCCTGTCTTTGCCTTTCCTGCACTGAGATTACAGGTGCACACTACCATGCCCAGCCTTATGTGGATGCTGCAGACTTGAACTCAGATCTTTGTGCTTGTCCAGTTAGCACTTGACATTACTAACTGAGTGACCTCCCTAGGCGTCTGGCTGTCTGTTTCAATCATTGTGGTCAGTTCGTTTGTTGTAATTTCTAATGCTTTAGCCCATCAGTCGCAAAGACTTGTCAATTCCAGCTCCATTGGTACCACATCCACTGCTCCCTGGAAACTGCAAAGGCCTTCATGTGACTCACGGGTTACATGGCAATTGATCTCATTCCCTCCACTCTCTCCCCACAATGGAAAAACAAAAAAAAAACGACATCACGTCACTGCCAGCCCAGAGCTTTTAATGACTTATCACTGTGCTCAGAGTCAAGACACTTGCTGTCTCTGGCTTCTGTGACCCTCAGTGCTGTGTCTCATGGCTGCTAGTGTAGTTCTGCCCAGGGCTGCTTTTCACAACACTGCAGTGGCATCATTTCTGAGCTCTGTGGTTGGAGCTAACTCTTCCCTGACTCAGGGTCTTGGTACAGGGACTATCCTCAGCCATGATGGTTTGAATATCACTTCTGAAATGTGTTGCCATTTGCTGAAGGGGAGGGTAGAGGTCAAGCATTGTTTTTACAGTTCCAAAGAAATATATTTTATTTATTGAACTGGAAAATATAGGTATGAAAAGGAAGGAAGGAAGGAAGGAAGGAAGGAAGGAAGGAAGGAAGGAAGGAAGGAAGAAAGGAAGGAGAGACAGAAGGAAGGAGAAACTTTTAATTCAACTATCCAAACATAATACAGTGAATAATATGGTGTGTGTTTCCAGTCTTTTTTGGAGGGGGGTTGTTTTGAGACAGGGATTCTCTGTGCAGCTTTGGAGCCTTTCCTGGAATACACTCTGTTGCTCAGGCTGTCCTCAAACTCACAGAGATCCGCCTGCCTCTGCCTCCCGAGTGCTGGGTTTAAAGGCATGTGCCACCACCGCCCAGCCTCCAGTTTTTTTTTTTTTTAATGTGTAGCCTAAATATCAGTTTCTTAGACACTCTAAGTCCTGTAATTGGAGGGAAGTATCTACTCTGTAAATTTTACATATAATTCACACCAGGACCGTTTCTTCACATTGGGAAACTTTCTCCTTCAGGCATCCCTGGGGCTCTTGGGGACCTGGCCAAATGGTTTTCCTGGCCACAGCCTCCTTCAGTTCCCTGCTTCCTCTGCTGATGTTTCTCCCTCACATCTTACTCAGACTCAGAGGTGGGGGTAGGGGGTGGGGACAGACTGAGCAGTGTTATAGAAGAGCTTGGCCTCAAGATAGCTCCCTTCTCCAATCTTTTAGCTCCTTCATCCCGAGGATGCCTCGCCTCCATGGTCCCTCAGTTGATTCTTGTCCCTCTCAGTCCTCCTACAGTCTGAAGCGTGTGACTTTTGTGCCATGAAACAGTCCATGCTCTGCTTTATGTATTGTGCCTCTTCCTAGATCATTTTCTGTGGGATGTCCTAATTTCACATTCAAGCCCATCTTTCCTAAAGGCTGGGGAAGGATGGTACTATTTCTCTGGTGTGCCAAAACAGTTCAGACCAGCTATGGTTTCAGAGTAGCTGGCCCCTTCATAATGCATAAAATGCTTATTTCCTTTCTGTTCAAATGGTATCAAGGAACAGAACCTTGGTTAGGAACCTGACTTCTTTGGCCAACAATCTATGCTTTTAGAGTGTACACATTGAGGGAAGCCCATCACTTAATGGACTTTGGTGGACAGTGTGCCCTGAAAGCTGGTCAGCAATGCAGTTTGATACCCATAACATTCACTTGTGAATAAAAATTTGAGGCACAGATTTTGTATGGCTCTAACAAAAAACAAATAACAATTATTTCTTTGGGGAAAAAAATCTATAAAAACAGTTCTTGACATTTATACAGCTATTTAATTTTCTACTTGAATTTCACATTGCCATTTCATAAAAAGTTTTGAATAGCCATTTAGGGGTTTCAAACATTAATATAGAATCATTTCTTGGCTTCCCAAGTATTTAGGATAAAATTCTTTGCCAATGTTTTCAGCCACACTTTATTTAAGGTAGCCTTTTACTCCTCCTCATTCCGAACCTAGTCACTCTAATCTGAGTCTTTGAAGAAGGACTACAGTTTGTTCACAGAGAGGGGAGATCCAGGTCAAGTTAGAAGTTGTGATATGATTTAAATCAGGTTCCCAAGGAAACACAATAAAAATGAAATTGCACTCTTGCCTGCTGTGTTCCTAAACATGGTGGTGAACTAAATCCTCCTTGATAACTGAGCCGAAGTTAACTTTCCAACATGACTCCCCACTTGATCCATTTTAGAACGGTTAGAAACGGCTAGTTAAGTGAATTATTTGTTACATTAGAGTAGCTATGTAAAAATATCCGTTTCTCAAACCCGTAGACTAAAAACACCATCTAGTGCTCTTTCCTGCTCCCAGACACAGGGTCTCAGTCTCCCAGCTGGCAAAGATATTAAGATATGTGTGCTTCCAATTAGAAGCAAGACATTCCTGATGTGCAGGCCAAGATTGTCCAGTGATCCGCAGAGGATTTGTGGGGACCGTTCCCCCTTTGCGTTTTCATTTCCCGCTGCTGTGGCTCAGTCAGTTTGCATAACTTTGAATACTGAACAGGCAACAAACATTTCTGAAAGTGAATACAGTAGGAAGTAGCAATTCCATGTGAACCAAGACTGTTCAGCATTTCGAATTTGTTTCCTTGGAAATAACTTTCAGGAAGTCAGAGAGTTAAAGAGCAGAAATGCATTGTTTTACAAATGGAAGCTATTTTTGTCCGTGTGCCAGTGGGGATTGTGTGATAATGTTCCTCTCAGGAGTGAGCAGAACAGAATGAAATAACACGCTGCAATGTTGCGCCAAGTTACATTTTCATAAGCTGCAGAGAGAGAAGACAGAAGCGGAAGTGAAGAGGAGGATTGCCACAGTCTACTCTTCATTTCTGACGTGAAAGGCAGTGACTGGGATGAGTCACGTGGATGGAGAGGCGCTCCAGTCCCAGGCACGGGCACCAGAATAAGGGAGGCACGTTAGACCTTCCAACCAGCCTGTCAAACACATTCGTGAAAAAAATAAAATTCTTTGTGTTTTTATGACACATGGCACCATAGATAGCCATAAAGCCCAGACCCACGGCTTGGAATGGAGGCTGCTCCTACCTCTTTATGAGATATCCAGGAGTGATCTGTATGGCAAAGCATCCCTCATCTAAAATGCAAAAGTCAAGTCTGTTTTGAGTGTCAGTCACCATGATACCCAAAGTGAACAATCGCACCCTTCACCTTCACGGGGCACTAAGCCAATGCAAAATGTTGCCTCCCAGCCAGGCATACAGCTTCATAGGGAACTTAAGTGAATTACCTTTAGATTTGGGGTCCATCCCTGAGATATCCCATTCCAAACATACGAGTATTCCAAAATCCAACGGTACTCCCAAGTCTAAGCTGATTCTGTTTCAAGGCATTTCAAAAACATTTTCTTTTAAAAAGTCCAACTTATACTATAGAACACAAAGAAATTTTCTTGAGGTTAGAGTTGTGTCTGAAAAAGTGCATTTCCAAATATTCACATAGACAGAGGTTCTTTCCGTCTCTTTCATCAAGCACAAGTGGACATGGGAGTCTCAACAATGTAGCTGAGGCTAGCCCCAAACCACCCATCACACCTGCATCCAAATGATTTTTAAAATGGTAGTAATCACAAATGGTATGTATACATATTTCTGTATGTATTTCTGTATGTATACACTATACAGGCCAAATAGGAAGTGTGTCTACTTGCTGAAAAAACACACTGGGTAAAATTCAGAGCCCAACTGATAATGGTATATTTTGAAATAAAAAGCACATGGCCATTAGACATGTATTAATGTGTAGCTCATCATTCATTCAGGCTCAGAATTTGTGGAACGCATAGATTTATACACTCTCTTTGTGATTTTAAAGCCTTGTTCACATGCAGTGCCTGGAAACTTGAGCTAATCCTCCACATGGACTGCAGGGCACTCCTACTTTTAGAGGGTGGTACCTATGTCACCGCAGACCCCATGAGCACCCCCAAACGACCCTGGTTTGCCTCCATTTGGCCTATTTGCTTATTGTTAATTAAGCTGAGTCAAAATAGAATTCATTAGAAGATCATCTTTTCCTCAGTCAGCTTGTGTAGGGGAAGTGACACTTCTTCATGTTGTCATGACAGTAGCTGTGAAAATGGCTTTATCAAAGGGACACTGTCTGCCCTAGCCCCCTCTGCTCACCGTTCACCTTGACTGTGACCACAATCTTCTTGCTGATCTTTGCACTGCCCTTGTTAATGTCCTCCATGTGAGCCTTTACACCTAGATGGTGTGGATTTTTTGAAAGTGATTAGCATTTTTACTAATATATGTATCATTGTATACACACACACCCCCACACACCCACACACAGGCATGTCATGTGAGAGGGATCATACACTCTGTGCCAG
Organism: Peromyscus nudipes; assembly: GCA_902168325.1. Classification (NCBI taxonomy): domain Eukaryota; kingdom Metazoa; phylum Chordata; class Mammalia; order Rodentia; family Cricetidae; genus Peromyscus; species Peromyscus nudipes. The sequence goes on from CABHPH010156640.1 coordinate 23,585, forward strand.
GCTTATTTCACTTACCACGCTATCTTCAAAGTTCACTCATGTTCAACCTATGTGTCTTAGTTAGGGTATCCATTCCTGTGATAAAGCATGATGACCAAGAAACGACTTGAGGTGGAAAGGTTTTATTTTGTTTACTCTTCTGTATCACAATCTGTCATCAAAGGAAGTCAGAGCGGGAACCTGGAGGGTGCTGCTTACATAAGGCTTGCTTCTCATGGCTTGTTCAGCCTGCTTTCTTACAGCTCCCAGGACCACCTGCCCAAGGGTAGCACTGCCAATAATGGATTGGAACCTCCCACATCAATCACTAATTAGGAAAATGCCTTACAGATTTGCCTACAGCCATATCATATGGAGGTCTTTCTCAATTGAGAGTTCCTCTTCCCAAATGGCTCCAGCTTGTGTCAAGTCGACAAAGAACTCACCGGTACAATGTGTTGTAAATCTCCTTCCTTTTGATGGCTGAAACACCTGTTTGTGTATTTGCCACATTGTGTCTGTCCGACCAATCACTGATGGACACTGGTTGCTTCCAGCTTCCGGCTTTGGTAAGTAATGCTGCTATGGATGTTCAGGTTTCTGATTTTACCCTTACTGAGCATATATCCAGGAGAATCGCTGGATCATACAGAAATTTTATTTTTAATATTTTGAGAAACATCGCTTTCCATAGCAGCTGCACCATTTTACATTTCTGCTGGCAGGCAGGACACAAGTAATTATTTTGGACCTTCCACTTTCCTCTCCAGCATGTGTTGTGTTACTTCTTCCTTCCTTCCTTCCTCCCTCCCTCCCTCCCTCCTTCCCTCCCTCCCTCCCTCCTTCCCTCCTTCCTTCCCTCCTTCCTTCCTTCCTTCCTTCCTTTCTTCCTTCCTTCCTTCCTTCCTTCCTTCCTTCCTTCCTTCCTTCCTTCCTTCCTTCCTTCTTTTCTTCCTTCTTTTTTCTCCACCCTGATACCTTTTGCCTCCCAAAGCCACCCTGCACTGAGTCAGCTTCCAGCATGTCTTGGTTGGGTTGTTCCCAGGCTGGGATTGCCTAGCACAAGAGTGTCTTTCATCCATTTGTTCTCTCCCAGGTGGTCTTGGGAACTCTAAGGAAACAAGCTGAGCCCGCAAAGGCTCTCCAGTCGCCCTTTGTGAGGGAGGACGCTGCCTCTCCACCTTGGCCAGGCTTCCCTTCAGTCTGCATTTTCTTCGCAGCACTGCTCACCTCCACGATTTGCTGTTTCCTTCTTGCTCTCCGAAGTCTGTAGACTGCACAAAGAGAAATGGTGCTGTCTTTACTTTCACCTCCTCAGGGCCTGGTAGGCTCCTAACCGAGTCTTAACAGTTTTAGAATTAAGAATGAGTTAATAACCAATTGCAAAAAGGTGATGGTAGTCATCAGGTGCTTGTAACTCTGTCTGAAATGGAACACTCAGACACTCAGTTTCTCTGACTACTACTACTACTACTTCTTCTTCTTCTTCTTCTTCTTCTTCTTCTTCTTCTTCTTCTTCTTCTTCTTTTTTTTTGGTTTTTCGAGACAGGGTTTCTCTGTGTAGTTTTGGTGCCTGTCCTGGATCTTGCTCTGTAGACCAGGCTGTCCTCGAACTCCCAGAGATCCGCCTGGCTCTGCCTCCTGAGTGCTGGAATTAAAGGCGTGCGCCACCACCGCCTGGGTGACATATTTTCTAAATTTACTGTCTAAAACCATGCAACAATTTCTTTTGGTTTGTATGTGTTTAAAACTAACTCAGCAACATGGTTTAATATTTATACTGCCAGACTCAAAACTGCTAAACAAATTATAGCAAGATTGGCTTGTTCCTAACACTGGCAATTAAAATGATTTAAAAAAAGTCTGCTTGATGCATTTAACATGTAACACAAACACAAATTCCAAATAATTTAAGCAATTTTATTTCATCAAGAGAACATGAAGTTATTATATAAAAAAATTACGTGTAGGCTGGTCAGACGACCCAGAGGGTAAAGGTTCTTGATGTGCAAGCCTGGTGACATGATCCTTGGAACCCACATAAAAGTGGAAGGAGAGAGCTGCCTCCCCAAAGTGGTCCTCTGGCTTCCACATGTACGCCATGATATAATGCACATGTGTACTGTCCATGCAAAAACCACAGCCTCGTCTTAAAGGGAAAAGGAAAATAGTTTATTCTGGGGCCATTTTGAGTGCCCCTGGCTCAGAAACTCAGATTTAAGTTACCCCAAATTCCATGTTCCAATGTGGAAGCAGTTTCACAGTTTCCTAGAACAAAGAAAGCATGAATCAAGGCAGGTTTAAAATGGAGGGTGGGTACATCAGAAAGGTGGGTACAGCAAGATGGAAGCAGCCTTTCTAGAGGCCTCCGATGCTACCTGAGGATATTCTTAGATTTGGGGTTGGTGGAAGGTAGTGCTAAGTTAACAGATTCCAGTGGTTTTAATCCATCAGCCAGAAGACTTTCATTCTAACACAGAGGTGGGCAAGGAATGGCTGTTCTGGAAGATAGGGCTAGCCAAGCCCAGACGGAGTAATTGGTCTCTGGACCTGCACCATTCCAGTCTCTCCACAGGACTGAAATTCTAGCCAGTCACGTAGTCTCTGCAGATGCAGCTTCTTTCAGGAGCTTTAGCTCGTAATACACACAAATAAGAAAAAGAATTGAAAAATTATTTGGTGTGTCATACCTGCAAGAGCTTGCCAACAACCCTTTGTAAGAATGTCTCACTACCTTCGTTATTCTTCTTCGGAATCTTACATGCGGATAATGTATATATAATGTAATGGAGTATACATTTTATAATTATAAATAATACACCGGGATAGATCATATATAAAAGCATATGTACATGCACTAATACACATTATTTATTAATGTACACATACACATATATTATGTATTGGTTTGTCTAGGCAATAGGTATAGATTTCCTCTGAATTTGTGTATATTTGTTTTTCCTGCTAACTTCTCCCTAGAATGGGAGGCATTCTATTTGTTGCCATGACAATGAACACTGTATTTTGATTGGCATAGTTCTGTGCATGCTTTCTTTGTGTGAAGCAGACAGATGCCGCTTGATAACAACTCCTGAAGTAATTTATGCTTATTATTCCAGCAGGTGTTTCTCACCAAATCGGAAGGAAGCACATTGGTGCAGAGCTGAAGGAGAATGCAGCATCTTTAGATCCAAGACTATTGGCTTCCTGGCTTATGAAGTGGGACTGAGCCTTGATGTGACCAGATTTTGTCATAGAGGCAGTAGTGGGGGATGCCACATGGCAGGCAGTTCCCCGAAACACAGTAGGCAGTTGCTGGAGGAGTCCAGTCTTGGGAGTGAAAGGACCTATGTAGATAATGTCTGCCTTAAAGACGATGAAATATGTAAGTCAAGGTTATTTGTTATAGTCATAGCTTAGTATGAACAATACTAATGCTGTTCCCAGCTGTTCTATTTATTTCAACAAAGGGAGTTTGATATAAGAATTATAAAGCAGTTGTCATCAGGGAACTGAAGAGTGAAGAAAAGCATTGAGATGTCCGTGTGGTAGCAGGAGAGACTGCGGCTGCCTCTGCAGCTGGACAGCAGAGAAGCATCTGGGATGCAGCTGAGAGGAGAAGGCCACAGGGAGTGTGTCCTGCTTGTCTGGGGCTGTTAGCAGGACCACAGAGCTCTCTGGGAGCCTCTGCCTGGAGTGCTTCCTGCCACACCCCTCAGGATTAACCACTGTCCTGTGTTTATTCCCACGCATTCCTTTATTTTGTCATACATGTATGAAATCAGTCCTATATTGTTTGGCACATCCTGTTTTTAACCATTAAGAATAGTGTCAAGCCAGGCCTAGAGGTGAAGGCCTGTGATCCTAACTACTCCAGGGGATAGGACAGGAGGACAGCAGGGCCATGGCCTGTCTGGACTGAGGAATGAGTTCAAGGCTAACTTGGGTAACTTGTGAAACCCTGTTTATTTTTAAGGAAGTAAAAAGAGACTGGGGATGGAGCATGGTGGTGGAGTCTTGCTTAGTGGACTGGACAGCTGTCTGCAGCCATAGGAGCTGGGTGCTGACTCTGGATGACAAGTAGGTGCCATAAAGTCCTGACCAAGCCCACCTCCCTCCTAATGATGAATGGACAGCCTGCATTAGTGTGGGCATTTGATTGATGCCTCAAATGGTCTCAGTTATATTTCTGCAGGTTACTTTGTCGTGGTTAATTTTCATGCCATCTTGGCCAAGTCCTGATGATGAGAAATCTGGTCAAATTCTATTCTAAATATTTTTGTGTTTTTTTTCATATCTTATTATTTAAATCATCAGAGTTTGAGAAGGGCATAATATGAATGGGCCTCATCAGTCAGCCTGAAGACCAAAAAGCAAACAAACAAAAGAACAAACAAACAACCACAGACCTTTCCCAAGGAAGACGAATCTAGCCATCATTCTGTTCTGGTTCCAACAGCCTCACCTCTTCTTTGTGACTCCATACTAATGCCTCATACCAAAAATTTGGGGCCCAACAAGTGCCACAATCTCATACTAATCAATTAGAAAAAAAATCTCTTTATATATACAGATGATGCTCAATTCACTGTGGGGTAGTGTCCCAATAAACCCATCCTAAATTAAAATGATCAGAAATTAGGAATGCACTTAGTCTATCGACTTGGTGAATTGTGGCTCAACCTGTCACACTGTAGAAAGCCAGGCTTCCATTCTTGTGGTTGAGTGTGACGGTAGGAACCCCAGTCAAAGCCATGCTGAGCACTGGGAGAAGGTTGTGATCCATATCACTAGGCCAGGAAAAGGCCAGCACTCTGCCTGTGACTCCAGCAGTAGTGTCCCCTCTTCTTTGTGAGTCCACAGTGTCACACAGTTTCTTCACAATATTGTTGCTCCTGGGCATTGTGATGCTGAAAATCTGTAAGTAGAGGCCTATTTAATGAATTCGTAACCTATTAATTCTGTTCGTCTCAAGAACACTGAAGAATGCATGATCTTTACTTATTGGTCCTTTCCTAAAGGACTCCCTGCTTTGTAACTTGAGCCTCTGTGTTTGGTTCACAGTTGATTGTCTAGCTCTGTCAATCACAGGAGAGTGGAGATTCTCTGTAGAACACTGGGTCTAGTGTTCTATGACCAAGGAAGAATGGTGGAGAGGTTACCAGCAGTCTGTCTTAGATGGCAAACAGCCTGGTCTTATCCCATCTCTGAATGCAATTCTTTCCCTAAAGAAGTCAAAGCAAGATATATACTTCAGGTATGTAGCACACAGTATTTGAATGAAGTGTTCTGGCCTTCTGCACGGTGCCTCGCCCTGGAAGGCAGGTGTAGAAGCTGGAGAAGTGATTGGAGCTACTCAGGGAAGTGTGTCTGTCAACTTTCTTAATCTTTCTACCCCTTTTCATCCTCTATATTTCTTAACTCTTACTTTGTGTGTGTGTGTGTGTGTGTGTGTGTGTGTGTTCATGTGTGTGCCATCACAGACATGTAGAGGTCAGAGGATAACTTGTGGGACTCTTTCTTTCTACCACGTGGGTTCTGGGGACAAGTAGGCACCTTTTCTCTCTAAGCTGTCTCGCTGCCCACCCACCCCTTTAATTACCTTTATGAGCACCGAGGGCATTATCAACTTGGCTTCAGTTGCTGGGTTCCACTTCCTCTGGGATGGGATGGATAAAATCCTGGGACACCTGAGTACTCTCTCATTAAGGAAGCCCCCAGCCTTGCCGAACTCTGTTGCTTTCTTCCCCTAAGAATGAAAGAAATGTCTTCTTTAGCTCCTAAAATATTCTCCCCTTGCTGACTTAGTTTCTGTGCAGAGGTAGTTTAATATGCAAGGGTCTGTCGAATCCCTGAATTTAATAAAAGGATGGATCTGCATGCCCACGTGCTAGGGGTTACCAAGAAGAAAATACACAGCTGTCGCCATATACATCTGAGTCTATGCCGTCTATGCCTGGACCAGTTTCGTGGTCTGTATTCCAGAGAATCAGAACATGAAAAGGAAGTAATGAAGTCAGCTTTGTGGCTGAACTTCTCTAGCACATGACAATCAGTAAGGTCCTAAGTCCCTGACTCTAAATGTTCCCTGAATCCAGAAGACAATTCAAAAAACCTTCAGGGAATTTTGCAAAGTCGGGGGACAGTAATTTGAAGCATGTAGCTAGGCAACTAGTTACTTTTTGATGTTAGAAAATGCTTCTCTGAGGACGTGGATGGAGCACACCGCCCTTCATCTAACCTGGAGGGAAGAGACACATTTATGTAGAGCCAGGTTCTTTTCTTACCCAGAAGCTCTTCTCCGATGTGAGTGAGGGAGGTACTTTTAAACAGCTGTAGCAGAGGAAGGTTAGATGTGGGGTGGGGGAAGGGTAGCTTCAAAAGTTATGAGTGGAGGCACCGGTTGGGAATGGGCTCTAAATTAGATTACAATCTCAAAAAAAAAAAAAAGAAAGAAAGGAAGGAAGAAAAGAATAAAAAGTACATATGAAGCATTGATGGTGACAGCGCGTCTTTTGAATCTGGTACAACATCCTGTCTTGATGTAAGTCATGTTCTTTCGAAGGGAGTCCTGAAAGATGGTGAAATCTTGAAAGATGGAGGATTTGCAGTATTTTAACCATTTGACTACAGTCATTGAAAGACACAAAATGTTTAGGTACATTATAACATTTAACAAGATGGGAAAATAGAGTTGGTCTTTAATTATATTCAGAACTAGATTTATTCCAAGGAGAGAAATCCTGCGCGTTCCTGTTCAGTGCACCGTTGTCACTGCAAGAAGAAAATAATTAATTCCCATCATTGCTCTTTATTAATGAACCGTGCCCCAGTTAGATAGGACTTGGGGCATTTTACATGCACTGTCTCTGGTAAGTCTCAAATGCCCAGGAGAGCTGAGTGGGTTCCTGTGCTTCCCAGTCTTGCTTGTGAGCAGAGGCTCAACCTGCATGAAGCATGGCCTGAAGCCTTTCAGGGAGATCAGAGGCCACTGAGAGCTGATCAAAGGATGCTCAGGGTGTGTTCTTCTTCCAAGATAAAAGCCACTTCTTAGAGCAGACCACGAGTGTGGGGACCTTTCCAAGTGACAGAGACACCATCCATCAATCAGGGCCAGGCAGACAGAGGAAGTGGGTCATGGTATGAGGCAAAGGTTTTTTTTTCTTTTCCTTCTTGATCATTTCCTCTCTCCTTCCCTCTTCTCTCTGTCTTTCTCCTCCACTGAAGTTTGTTACAAAAGGTAAAATGAAGTGGATCCAATTTAATAGCAAGCTGATTTCACCAAGTACATCTCAAATATTGTTGTCAATGTGATTAATATAAAGTATTGGGGTACACTTCTGACTTTGGATTTGGTCATACTATGTTTTTGAAGTTGACATACATGTTTCCTTTGTCGCCCTTGGCAACTTAGATGCACTGCGTTTTTTCCTACCTCAGGACCTTTGCATTTGCCTGTGGTTTGTAGGTAAAGAAGTTGGACCAGAAGTTGGTAAGCTAGGTCCTGCTGCTGTAGGGCTTCTAGGAAAACCTTCATGACTTTGTTTTTCTGTCTGAAACTGTGCAGTATGACTGCCCCTAGAGATAATAGGAGCCTTAACTGAATTAATGGGTATGATTGCATAAATAGTACTTGATATTGGAAAGTAAAGAAGGGAAAGGTAGACTTGTTGCAGATTCATACAGCAACAAACAAAATATGTCTGACCTGACTTGTCTTAGAGCTGGACACATGACATCCCATAGTGTAGGAGACACTCAGCCAGGTCTGGGCAGGACCTCCCATCAACACCACCATGGTGAGGATGTTAAAGTGATAGGAAGTATGTAGCAAAGAATGATAAATGCTGCTGCTTTATATAGTCTAGAACCCCAAACAGGGATTGGCACCACCCACTTTTAGAATGAGTCTTTCCTTGTCAGTTAGGTAATCAAGACAACCCCTCTGGCATGGCCAGAGGCTAATCTAATCTCGATAATCCATCAAAAGTGCCCAGAGGATTATCTCCTACTTCATTCTAGAGCCTGTCAACTTGATAATCATTATTAACCATTTCTGTGTCTATTAGATAATTTTTAAATGGACACAGCTAGGAGAAAGCACTATACAGAGAAAACGTTGACTGGAGGATAACTATTACAAGCTAGAAACATATCTATTGAAGTTTCTAGAAGGTTAAAACTCTAGGACAACCCAGAGACTTCTACTTAAGTTCATCACACTATACATCAGAACATTTGGATAATCATTGTTGTGTTTGTTATTACACAAATATCTCTGATTGGCTATATTAGTTACTTTTGGTGACTGTTACCAATGCCCAACAGAAAGATCTTCAGGGCAGAATTTATCTTGTGTAGACAAATTTCTAAACAGTCTTATAAAATAAGAAACACAGAGCCAAATAAAGAGGTATAAGCCATAGAGATCAAAGCAATAGTCACCAACTAACCTTAGATTACCACCTCACCATAGCTTCCCAAGAGAGAGCTTCTTCCTGTCTAATCTGCGCCCTTATTGCCTTCCTGTTCTGCCTTCTCATTGGCTCTAAGCCCAGCCACCTCACTTCCTCGTCACTGCCTGTCTATACAGACCTCCAGGTCTCTATGGTTGGTACTGGGATTAAAGGTGTGTGTCACCATGCTTGACTGTGTCCTTGAACACAGAGACTCTGCCTGCCATGTGATCGGATTAAGGGCGTGTACCACCACCGCCTGACTTCTGTTTTTGGCTGACTATGACCTCTGATCTCCAGGCAAACTTTATTTATTAACATACAAATAAAATATCACATTTCAGCACAGATAACTTTATCACTACAATCTTGGCTCATAGTTTCAGAGAGTTTGTTTCATTAGAGTAGGGAGAGCATGGTGGATCAGAGCAATTCATTCCTGGCAGAGAGGAAACAGAAACAAGGGATTGCCAGCATTCAACTGGGTTTCTCCTTCCTCCCATCTTATTCCATTTGATCCAACCAGTCCACGGGACGGCACCCCCTCCCACATGGACAACAGGTCTTCCCTCAGTAACCCTCTCTGGAAATGCCCTCACAGACATAACCAGGGCTGTACCTTTTCCATCTTCTAGGTGACTCAAAATCCCATCATGTCGTCAATGAAGATTAGCTATCAGAGCCACTGAAACCGGGGACAAGATGTAGCCCTGTGTGACCCATGTACCCTCAAGCACAGTGGCTATTTCCACTGGGCCCCTCTCCTCCATGCCCTTGGCATACCTATGTCTTCTCAGAACACATGTTCCCTAGAAGCATGGCCCTGACATAGCCTGTCCTGCTTTATCTGATTTGAGTTGCCTTTTGAGTGAGCTAACTTTGTGTTAATTTTATATGAGGACTCACGTCTCTCCCCCCTTTCTATGCATTTGATTCAGTAACCTTTCTTTAAAGCTGATATTTTATAAACAAACTACTGCAAGACTTTTGTGTATCTATTATGGAGACAGAACAAAGGGCATATTCACCACAATTTAAGGAACGTTGATATGGGGGTGAGCATTTCTAAAACTGTGGGTGCAGGGACTTCAAAGGCTCATGGGCTGGTGCAGGAGTGAGAAGCATTGTTAGTTTTTCCCTGACTGTTGCAGGACCTGGGACAAGAACACAGATCACAGTTCACACCCCATTTCAGAATTTTCCAGTTTCAGCAGCTGGCACACTAGCTGTTCTCTATTTGAGCAAATGGAGTACTTCCATAATGACCTCAAAGGCCAGATGTGCGTATAGAATTACAGACCCTGGTGTCAGAACCAGGAGACAAGACCATCTGGTCAGTGGGCCCTCTCTTCCCTCCTCCTTTAGTTCTACACAAATACTTTCAGCATCCTGGACCAGCATCCTGACCTAGGCACCCCAACTCTGTTTAGTTTCACAACTAACTGCTCTGTGGGTCGCCTTTGGGTCTAGGCTTGGGAATACCAGTGTCCCAACCCATCATGTCCCCTGGGAGAGAATAAAGATCAGACTTGCTCAGATTCTAGAATCTGCCATAGGTATATTTGGGGAATTAAAGTTCTGAATCTGCAGTGTGTTCTACAGATAGGTCTGTCAGAAGAAGCTGTCGAGAGGTCCCAGGCTTGTGTGTGACACCACGATGTACCACTCTAGGCTGGTCAAGGGAGAACTCGGCTTCTGAGCAGGTGTGACCTTCTTTCCAAGGATGGAATTGTCCGCAGATAAGCTTGCAGGAGAGGATAGTGAGCTATTACCTCCCTCTGACACCACAATTCCTCGCCAGTTATTTCCAGGCAGGACCCAGAGGGCTGAGCAGCTCTGGTGTGTGTGATCCCCAGACCAGGGAGCAATGGAGGAGAGAACAGAGAATGTTGTGGAGGGGCAAAGCAAGGGCTCCAGGCAAAGGCTTCATCAGTTAACCCTCCTGAGCCCTGGACTTCACCCCTGCACAGGGTTTAAGACAGAGAGAAGCCAGTAGCAATGTAATGAACAAAATTGATTAATAAAATATTTCTGAGGGAAAAAAGAATTAAGCACTGGAAGAAGCAGAGGAGGGGCAAGGCACAGAGTCAGCCACAGTGCTGGGGGATTTTGATGAAGTGGGTGAAGTTTTCTGGACAGGCATACATAGGGCTGTGCTTGAAAGGGTTTCACTTTGTGACCTCTCACTGTTTGGGTAAATGAGAGTAATTGTCAGACAAAGACTCTCCCTGTTCTGCTTTGTGCAAGGCACTTGTCAATCCCAGTGGGATGGTCTGTGCCCCAAGGAGCCTGCAAGCCAAAGGCAGAGACTTGGCTTTCACGTTTAGCTTTTTGACTACTATCATTCTCCAAGGTGCCCCTCATTTTCTCATCCCACCCATCCCATTTTCCTACTTCCTTTGAGCTCCAAGAGAAAGGAAGACATAACAAGAGAAGCAACACAGGGAAATGTGTGTGTGTGTGTGTGTTTGTGTGTTTGTGCAGCAACAGAGACCTAACGGAAGGATGCTTTTTTGTTTGTTTGTTTTGAGACAGGGTTTCTCCATGTAGTTTGGTGCCTGTATTGGATCTCACTCTGTAGACCAGGCTGGCCTCCAACTCACAGAGATCCGCCTGCCTCTGCCTCCCGAGTGCTGGGATTAAAGGTGTGCGCCACCACCTGGATGGAAAGGTGCTTTTTAAAAGTGGTTGGGGGTAAGGTAGGGGATGCCTTGCTCAAGGAAGCCAGTGAGCTCCAGCAGGCCAGGTGTGCTGAGGGAGACAGAGAGACAGACTGCAAGGCAGGTGGAGGACAATCCAAGCCACCCCTCATCTTTTGCTCATGCAGCCATTTCCTGAAAGCTCTCTGCTGAGCTCGTGCGTGAGTTTCAGGTCTCTGCTGTGTACCCCATTCTGATTTGGCCAGTCATATGATTTTTTTTTTCTTGGAGACTGGAAGTAATTTTTTTTCAGGCTAAAGTGTTTTAGGCTAAATTGCCAGACACTTGTTTTGGATGCTGAAAGCATAGTAAGGAAGATACAATTTTAATATAATTTTTTTTCTTTTCCTTTTGAATTGCTGGGGATCAGACCCAAGGAATCATATATCTCCCCATTCTTTAATGTCACATTTAAACAACAACAACAGTAATAATAGTTGCAAAAAATCATGACAGCATAAAAACAACTTAAATATGTACATCAGGCCGGGCGGTGGTGGCGCATGCCTTTAATCCCAGCACTTGGGAGGCAGAGGCAGGCAGATCTCTGTGAGTTCGAGGCCAGCCTGGGCTACCAAGTGAGTTCCAGAAAAGGCGCAAAACTACACAGAGAAACCCTGTCTCGAAAAACAAACAAAAATATGTACATCAGTATCCTGTTCCATCAAGGATAATACAGAGATTCGTTACAATGACAGACAAGAGAAGAAGGTTCAAGAAGAAGGACCAGGCAGGGCAGGGCATTATTCTTGATGTGCTCAACCTTGAGGGTGATTCTGTTGGAACAGCTGGTACAAGGGGTGGGGAGCAGGCTGTTTGGGGAATGTTCTGTGGTGGACTAGTGCTGCCATCTAGTGGCCACACTGCAGCATAAGTCCTCCTCTATTTTTGAGCCTTTTTTTGAAGAGAAATGTGATTAAATCTGAAGAGATCCAGGGCCAGGAGAAAGATCGCAGAAGCTCCACGATCAAAAAGTTTTTGGATTTGTGATTAAGATTAATCTGTTATTTGTTATTTTATGTTTTATTAAGCACAAAATGGAGTCCTGTGCCTAAGGATTCATGCTGGCTGTGGCATGTGGAGTGGTGAGGTATGGCAGGGTCTTTGACCCAGGAGAGCCTTTACAGAGTCTGGGAGAGTGGAACTGTATACCTCAGCTACTTGTCCACGTGTCACAGCTAACAACAGGAGCCCGAAGAGATCTGGAGAGAGGTAGTGATTTGTCTCAGGTCCCATTATGGCCAGGGTACACTGAATCCAGTTGTGAGGGCTCTCTACTCATAATGTCCCGAGATCTAGCTGTGAAGACTCTCCACCAATAAAGTCCTGAGATCCAGCTGTGAAGGGTCTCCATCCATATGGTTCTGAGATCCAGCTGTGAAAGATATCTATCTATATGGTCCTGAGATCCAGCTGTGAAGGATCTCCATCCATACTGTCCTGAGA